>JAASFV010000315.1:0-26554 GCA_023334015.1 Globisporangium paddicum
ACTGAAGAAAGCTCTGGCACTCGACACTTCTAGCACTTGTTTGCCTCTTCATTAGCGTTTGTTTAAGCCCTTATTTGCCGCTGAACACGCAGTAGTTTTTGAAAAAATGATAAAAAACTGCAATTTCTAAACTTTTGGCGGACACTTTACTTCGCGTATTTCTATCATTTCGGATTAATATTTTCGATTTACAATGAACCCCTGCTGACCAACCTTAATATACCGGTACTACCGGCTCAATCCATCAAATACCGGGATACCGTTCGATCCGCGAGTGAAGGTCTGTACCTATACAAAGTGGTACACCACAATCCGCTGGCGAACCGACATTTCGTCCCAATGGCGGCACGAGCTGTCGCCGAGGCGGAAGCGGAGCGCGACGCCGCGATCGAGGAGGCCGCGCAGGCAATTTTCCACCTACAGCGCGTGCAGAAGGAGCTGGTGATGCTCACGTGCAGCGTCCGCGACCAGGAGAACCAGTGTTGCTGCTCCAGGAAGAGCGGAGACCGAGACGGACAACGCAGCTCTTCACAAGAGCACGAGGTAGTGGCCACGAAGAAGACTGGTGCGTGGTGGGTGTGTCTGTGCGCTGTACCTGTACGTATTGCAATTGGTTGTGCTTTTCCTAAGCGATTGCATGTTTAAGACCAGATTTGGTGGCACGTTGGGCGGATCGCAGAGACGATCTGGGGCGCAGTACATGAAAATCATCAGCTCAGTGCGAATGGAGGAAAGCAGTTCGCGACATCTTCACCGATCATTCAGACGCTAGGCGACGTGAAACTTGCGGTTCTGGAACAGTTCCAGACTCTGGTGCCGAGACACGAGACGCACCTGTTTGAAGAGCTGCACGCACTGTACACGGAGGTCGCTCGTCACGAGAAGCTCCAAGAGAGCATGGCACAGCAGATCCAGAGGCTTCTAACTGAGAATGAAGAGCTCGAGACGCAAGTAGAAAGCCTGGAAGTGCGATTCGCTGAGGTTCTCGAATGCTCTTTGGAGGACCAGCCAGCCCACGAGGGCGTGCCCGAATGTAAGCTCAAGCTCGACGAAGCTCGCGAATTGCAGGAGCGCCTGGACGAGAAGGATTTTCAGATCAAGCAGCTACTCAGCATGGTCGAGATGCAAGCAGCAGTTATCTCAGCTGAGCCACCAGGATCTTCACGAGATTATGGTGACAGCAGCGAGTTGCTTGAACTCTGCTGCACTAGTGAGCTCTTACCTGGGAATCTCGACGAGTACGACGAGTTTGAGGCATCAATGGACGATTTTCTGACTAGCCCACGAGTGGCGGTTCACCCTGTATTCAATAGCTGCGAGAGTCTCCAAAGCACCATGACTGCCACAGAGAAGTGCGATCTGCAGAACAACTGCGAGAGCGATCCAAGTGAGGAAGTCGGCATCCTGCAAGCGCAATTAGAGATGTACATCCGGTACTTCCAGAGAAAACAGACATCCAGATGATAGAGAAATCACAACTTTCATTTACCTTTGAAATGCGGTCTCTCTCCCTTTACGTCTTGAGCTTGACACGGCCGCTCTTGGGCGTCTTGCCGCCCTTGGCTGCTTTCTTCTTCTTCTTCTTCTTCTTGACCCCGCCTTTCTTCTTTTTCGTCGGACCTTTTCGCATTCGCAAGTCCACCAATGGGTTGGGAACCAGTCGTGATCCCGCGAGAGGGAGGTTGCGCACGCAGTCGAGTACCGATCTGTCTTCGGGAACCAGGAGGCCTCGCTGGAAGGCTTCGTCAGAGAACGTGAGGTTGCTTTGCTCAAAGAGGCGGCGGATTTTCTCGAGCTCCTGGAGCTGCTGCTGGCGCAGGTCGCTCATACTCACGCTGCCAGGCGAGATATTCAGCGAGGCTCGAGGCAGAGCGGATGTCGACTTAACAGACGTCCTCGCTCTGTCTAGCGGATCGGGAGGTCGGGTGGCAGACGCTGAGGACGACTCAAGATCAGAGGCTCTGCCTTGACCAGGTCTAGAGTCACCAATTTGGTTTGCCAGCTTTGTCATCGACACCTTCATACACACACAA
The DNA here is from genome assembly GCA_023334015.1 of Globisporangium paddicum. Classification (NCBI taxonomy): domain Eukaryota; phylum Oomycota; class Peronosporomycetes; order Pythiales; family Pythiaceae; genus Globisporangium; species Globisporangium paddicum. The sequence goes on from JAASFV010000315.1 coordinate 2,034, forward strand.
GCGGGTAAGAACTATGAACAGTATGACGCAAATATGGCTGAAGTATTGAGCCAACGAACCTTCTTTGACAATCTTTCGGTTTTCTCGATGGCAGATCCAAACACGCGGCGGTTTTCCGTGGCGTCGTAGAGATGGCGGAACTCGGGGTCGGCTGGCTTGACTTGCGGTGGGATCGTTCCACGAGGATACATCTGCAGACAGAATTACGATAGGCTATTAGCAATGATGGACTCGGAAAAGAAAAATGCAAACACCTACACTCAGTTTACTGGTCGCCTCTAGACCCAGTCGAGCGCGAGTTGCATGCGCTTCTGTGTGGACGTTCGTGAAATACGGGATATGGTACGGCTGGAGCTTCATTCGCTGTGGAGCGGACTGGGTCCTTGACGAGTCATTTGCCCTGCCTTCAGTCGCCGGCTCTCCATCTCTCTCATCTGTGTGGTCGTCACTGGAAGAGCCCTCACCGTCGCTGAAGCCAGAGCTTCCAGATGACGAGCCTGAATCAAGTCGAGATCGTAGCTGCGGCGTCTCGAGAGTCTGCTTCTTCGATGAAGGTGTTGACACGGATGACGGTGTAGCTGACCCCCGATCCTTCCAACTCGCAGAGGACGATGACGACTGATTGCTGTGTCGACTTGGCGGTGTGTAGTTAGCTGGAAGTTGATTGCGAAAGTGCATGCCGCCTCCTTTCTTCGCATCCTGTTTCTTTGTGCTGCCCTTGAGCACCAGGATCTGAGGATTCGAGTTGTTTCTTACACGCTCGCCCGGTGAATTCGTTACTTCACTTATTACGCTCGCTGCTGTGCCTTTGACAATGTCCACAGTGTCGTTCTTCTCCCGCGTTGTCTCACTGGCAGTGAGCGGGCGAATTGCGTGGCCGCGAGGCTTTCTCGAACTTGAATAAGTATATTCGTCGTACTCTTGTCGATGACCTCGCTCCAAACCAGCCACCAGTTTCATCGATTCTCGCTTCCTTAGATGCTCAGATTCTTCTCGGCTCCGCTCCATGGACCACTTGTTCACGCGCTGTTGGACTTCACTCTGCTTCCGTCGAGAGATCTCTTCTTCGTTCCGTCGCTGGATCCACAGCAAATTCATATCGCGCTGCAAATATCATTGGACAGTGCAATTGCGGTCAGTCTCAAGCAACAGTATCAACTATCTGGGTACAGAAAGCAAACAGTGCAATCTCTCGCTCTCAACCTCGGCTTCTGTCTCGGGATGATAGAGACGAAACGTTGCGTTTACACGCCGCTGCTGTTGGATCACGTCGTAGTCTTCGGGCTTTGGCATGCCGCGACCTTTATCTCCTTCATCGATAGCTGGTGGGACCTATTTGACAGCCAACCACTGATCACAGGTGAGCTCAAAGATATCGAGGTGTTGAGGGTATCTCAAACGAACAAAGTGGTACTGTATGGACCTCTTCGACAAACTCGGCGCCTCGCATACGAAGCTCTGCGATTCGGCGGATGTGAGACGATCTTAGGTCCGGCATCTTGTATTTCTATGAACACAATGACGAGATCAGGGGATGTGTCAACATTGTGTGCTTGGCCAGAGGAGTAGGTGACAAAACAACCTCTAGCGCGGCTGCAGCAGCAGCATTAGAGGATGGTGGATACATCACCGCTTCGTCATCTTCGCTCAGCAAATTTGCAGCGCTCGTACTCGCAAAAACTTGCTTGGAGTGGCAAATCTGCTTCTTCGGAGACTGAGTTTGTAATCCCAAGCTTCGTATGTCAGGCGTGTATTTCAAACGATGTACAGCAACCAGCTGTACGAGAGGCTCATCATACCATCTTTGGGGGAAGGATTGGTGTTGACGATGACGTGGCAACCTAGTAACCCACAGAGGTATGAGAGCACTGCACTAAAACACCATGGTAGGTTTATGCGCCTGGAGTAACGCACCCGAGAACGCGCTGAGATTTCTTCGAACCAGTGAAGCATTTTTGCGACGCACGCTTCTTGAACAGTGTGGAGCTGTAGACGCACACACCATCATAATACGATTAACCTCAGCGCGAGCTTCAACGCATAGTCACCACACAAAGCACCTTGGCAGCTTTGCACTCGGTCAGCATGCTTCGGAGCGCGAGACACTGAACAACAGAGCGTTTGTGCGCCTCATCCTTCTCGTATCCAGTTGGCTCGTGCAGACTGAGAAACTTGACCAGGTGGTTGAACGAGAGCTCCTGCTCCTTGGATATCCGCAGCTCTGCTCCAGTCGGAACCTCGTCTCTGAAGAACGCGAGCCCCGCTCCATCACTCAGAATCTCTGCAAGACGTACAGAGGAAGTCAAACCAAATCAATTTTGCCGCAGATGAAAGCCAGAGAGGTCTAACAATCGAGTTCGCCAAGGTCGATCCGATTCGTACCAGATACACTCAAACGTTGCAGTGCCATCGACATGAGGCGTTGCGAGTAGATCGCCCTGTTCAAACGAGCAAATCGCAGCACTTCAGTCGCGACATCACCATCGTAGTGCATTCCAAAGGCGAACATCAACAGATGACGAGACTTACATGAGCTGGTCCATCTTGTCGCTTGCAGATATCGCCGCCATGACTGCTCAGTCGACTGATACCAGTGAGTACCTCACCACTGCGCATGCGCTTTGTCTTGGTCCTTCTTCGTCTTCTATGTCTTCGCTACCAGCAGCTGCAAGTGCGTCGACTGACGCAGCCAACTCTGATGCTGACGCTTAGGGATAATAACCGAAATAGTTTCCTTCCTCTTGAGCGCTCTATCTACTTATTTACAGATCTGTTTGAGCTTGCACGACGGACGGCTTGATGATGGTGCGCCTCGGAGTTCCTCGGGGTCAAGACATTGATGATCCCAAACTCGTCTTCAGGCATGTAGCCTCCTCCCCCATCATGGGCGCTGTTCACTGGAAAGTTCTTCAAACTGTGCGTCCTCGCCATGCCTTTCGCGTCTCCGCTGATAAACCGACTGCTTGCAGTTCGTTTCTGGGGGAAATCGGTCATGCGTCGGTGGCTGTCGGTGGGTGCAAGCGTCCGCGGATGGCGGAAAAGCGGCAATCGACCGTCGTCGAAGGCTTGGACCAGCCGGCGAACGCACTCGTTTTTCGCGACCTGGTACGGCGTTTTGCCGCGATGGTTCTTCGCGCGCACCGTCGTCAGGATCACGTCGAGTGTATTTTGCTCAGCGCATGGCACATGAGCTTCAAGCAGAGTGTGTACGGCTTCATAGTGGTTCTTCCTGGCGGCCCTGTTGCGTATCAATAGTGATGAAATGCGCTTATATGAGCTCTGGGTCACAGTTTCAGCCAACATTTTGATGCTTGCAAGCCACACGTACCAGTGGAGGGGTGTATCCCCAGAGTTGTCCACAATGTCGTGCTTGAGTCCGTTCTGCAGCAAAATCCGTATCTGCAGAAGCAAATCGAGCAACACGTGAGAAGGTCGACTAGCTTAATGACTACAGCAGCAGGAGTCAGTACCACTTCAGCATTCCCACGCCGAGCTGCGTCATGCAGTAACGAGAATTTGTTGCAGTTGCTGTCGAGATCGTGAACATTCGCGCCTTCTTCGATCAGAAACGTGAGCAGATGCTGCAGATAGCATATAAGGCAGTTAGCAAGTAAACAGCAAGTCGTAGTCACAGCGAAGCATTCTTTACCTCGTGTCCCCACCAGCAAGCAATCTGGATCAGCGTTTCACCATGGTCTGACCGAGACGTTCGCAACTCAAAGTCGTAACCAAGTCGTCGAGCCTTCTGCATTTCAGCAAACACCATCGCACGAATAATATCCACTGGCAAACCCTCTTTCACAGCTTCCCAGATCGACAATGTCGTTGTCGTGCGACGGTGATAATCGCGCTTGTGCATCTGCTCCACAATTTCCATTTTACGTGCGGTTGCTTCGATCTTGGCCTCCTCGACCGCGCGGATCTCAAGGGCGTCATTGTGTCTCTTCTCGAGCCCGCTTTGCCAGCTTTCACGGCATTTTGCCAGGAATCTGGCGTACTCGGCCGATTGGCTCGCGTGTTTCCGCTGCTGCATTTCGATCTGGGAGCTGTTGAAATCTTCAATTTCCATCAACACGACCTCTTTCTTTTCGACTTGTGCTGCTCGCACCATGTGAAGAAGCTGGATCTTGTGGATCAGCCGCTGTTCCATTACACGCACACTCTCCAGCGCCGCCATGACTTCAGCATGCCATTCTTCGTAGCGCTTCCCGGCAGCAGTTGTAGAGCCCGTGTTAAAATCCGTCATGCCCATCGCACGACGAAGTGTACTCTCCACGTGGGAGAAGATTTCCTGGAGATCACCGATCTGCACAACCTTCATGATGCGGGGGTCTGCCAACGCACAGAGTTCGTGTGCCTTCCATTTCTGCACCGTCGCACTGGTTTCGTTGATGCGCTTGACGTCGAGCTCAACGAAGTAGCTGTTCATGAGGAAAATGCTGCGCAGCATCGCCAAGCACTCGCTGCGCGTCTCCGCCATAGTTTCGCGGAAGAAATTCGCTTGGACGATCTTCTCGGCCGCGAGCTCTAATGTCTGGATATGAGCGGCACGATGTGGCAGTCCAAGAACCCGATCCTTGATGACTTCGAACGACTCCGTCCACGAGACCACGAGCTGCTGCAAATGCGGGAAATCTTGCTTTTCAGCAGCGGATATGAGTTGACGTGAAGCGATTTCTCTTTGAATCTCGTCCATGGCGCGCATGAGGTCGTTGATCTTCTGTGTCATGAGGTTCGGGTCCGTGACATCACGGAGGTGATTGCGCTTGCTCTCGACGGTTTTGCCGGCAGCGTGCTGCCGAAACGCGCACTGAATCGAGATCGCAGCCTCTGCCTCGGCCGATTGATGAGCATCTTGGTCACTTTGGAGATCAAGCGAGCTTTCCATGCTACTCTGTTGGTCCTCGTCAGCTACCGCTTCAGCAAGTGCACCACCGTCTTCCGCTCCATCTCCTGCGCGTTCGTCGCTGTCATTGCCCCCTGTATCTCCAGCATCCCAAAGGCATTCACCATTCGCAGTCACTTCTCCACTGCGCAGTCTGCTCTTCACCTCGTCTCGCGCTTTCTTTGACCGGTAGATGCTCTGGATCATGACCGCGCCGTTCGTCTTGGGGTCCTCGATGCCATCGACAAAGTCGTGCGGCTGCTCCCACTGCGACAGACCCGTGTCGAGGTTGTAGAAATACACCTGCTGGGAGCTCGGATCGTACTGTTTGACCCATTGCGACGCGGTACTACGGCTTGCCGTAGGTTCCTCATTGTCATTTTGAATATCGTCTTCCACGTTTCCGCGTTCGTCCGTCAGCTGCTCGTGACTCGTCGATTCGCTTACAGTGACGCCACTCTGCTTTTCGGCCAGATCAGGCTCACTATACTCAGACGACACTGTATTTGATGCATCACCATCAGCAGCAGTACCGCAGCCTTCTTCATTCACGTCCATCGTCACGCTCTCTCGTGCGGCGTTTCCGCATTGTGTGGCTTCAACTTCCAAACAAAGTGTTTTGTTAATGTTTTCTAGAATATCGGACTTTGTTATCCCGAAAAAAAGAAAAAATCGGATATCCTGCACTTGACTTGGTCTTTGTATGCTTTTGCGTTCCACTGTCTCTTTTATGTAATAGCAGCGCAAATGCATACCAAGGCCAAGTCAAGTGCAGGATATCCGATTTTTCATTTTCCTGGCAATAATATTAGATATTATATCGGATAATTATATTGGACCGCGGTTCAGATCGGAACCGTGCTGAACCGTGACGGACCATCCACTGGGCGCTTTTCATCCTTGTGTTTGTATGTGGCGCGCGCTTCACTTGAAGTTTGTATGCTCGTGGTCTGAGAGCCAACGAGCCATTCATTTTGGCAGCTCTGGCGTGAAATCGGCGCATTTTCCTGGTCGGGTCATTCGCATTCGCCTATCACCAAGTCAATATGGTAAGGCAACCTGTTCATGTCGCTCTCTGTGCCTGTGTGTGGTCAACGAAAGGGGAGAAATGCGAGAGAGAGGAGAGTGAATGACGAGCGTGCGAATGGCGAGCGCGTGGCGACAATTGACGGAGCGCGACGAGATGGGGAGCCCAAGACAGGAAACGAGCAGACGTGGAGCGACGAGCGCCTGGAGAGCACCCTGAGCACATCCATTTGGCGATCTACAGGACCAATCAGTGCTTATCTGTTAGCGGCATATGCTACCGCGCATTGCGCACAGACGTGCTGCTATACAAAAGACAGGCATATGCAGAGACCCAGCAGCCAAACAGTAGCTCCATCCATCACAACGCCTCCGCTCGCCTCGCAGTTCTCTCCTTTCTCCCATCCGACGCAGTGCAGCATCCAGCGTGCTCTGAGCATGACAATACGACGTGCGCTCGATGGCTAACGCTATTGTTTCTCTTTTTCACAGCCATCCCGTTTGTCCAAGAACCGTAAGAAACGCGGCCACGTCAGCGCCGGACACGGTCGTATCGGAAAGCACCGCAAGCACCCAGGTGGTCGCGGTAACGCCGGTGGCCAGCACCACCACCGTATCCTCTTCGACAAGTTTCACCCGGGTTACTTCGGTAAGGTCGGTATGCGCCACTTCCACCTGCTGCGCAACCGCACCCACTGCCCGACCGTGAACGTCGAGCGCCTCTGGACGCTCGTCTCGGAGAAGACCAAGGAGCAGGCTGCCGCTAACAAGGACGGCAAGGCCCCAGTCATCGACGTGACCAAGGCCGGCTTCTTCAAGGTGCTCGGCAAGGGCCGTCTCCCAGAGATTCCGCTCATCGTGAAGGCCAAGTTCTTCTCGGAGGAGGCGGAGAAGAAGATCAAGGCCGCTGGCGGCGCTTGCCTCTTGACTGCTTAAGCTAGCTGATAGCATTGAGTACTGACTGGGTGGTGCGAAATCGTAATGGGCAAATACACACACTGGATCGACTTTCCTGCGAGAGCCGGCCATGCCAAGGAAACCCCATTGGATAAAAAACTCAACAGCTCGTGTCTCGTATTCATTATTATCAGTAGTATCTGTGTACACGTTCAAGGTGCTGGCTCGCTCCATAGTAAATCAATCAGGCTGTGCGCATCGCGAGTCTCAAGCAGCAGTTGTGCTGCCCGTGACCCAAAGTCCTGGACCAAGAGGCTCGACTGGAAGTCGTGCTGTTGGCCTGTAGCGCTAGCGCTGGTGCCCAAGCACGTGATGCGAATCACGCGTCCGCTCTTCATGGTCGAGAAGCTCAGAATCTCCTCTGGAGGTGATTGCGATTGCGTGCTGTCCAGCAGACTCGTCCATGCGTCCTGCTTTTTTGTGCGAGAGGCGTACTGAAGGTCAAAGCACGAGACGTCCTGTGAGAGCACCTGTTCGAGCTTCATGAGCGCCGTCACATGATCCTCTTCGTCGTCGTCGCGGTCAACTGGCTGGAGGTCTTGTGTCTCTAGCTGCATCAGCTGTAGCTGGTGATACCATCGCTCGAGCGGACGCAATGTTTGCGACTTGAGCTGCTGCGCAATGAAGCCTAACAAGGTACAGAGCCACCCGTCAGGTCCACAGCAATAGCAATAGCAGTCGCTCTCCAGTAATAAACAAGAAACGCACCCTGCCTCGTCGTGATTTGCTGTAGAAGATCTAGCTCCTGCGCTTGGCAGTCGGCGTCGCGGCAGCTTTATATTAGCAGAGACACAAGTCGTCAGCTGCAAGAAAGACAATGGATTACGTGGCGTTTGCACTCGCACGAACGCACCTCTTGGCGTCGTCTTTTGATGATGACAGCAGCAACTGGGCACGCTCAGTCTCACGGCGGTGGCGTCTCTCTGTCCGCTGCAGCGCCTTGTGCCTCAGCGCGAGCGCCACCGCGCCATCGAGCCCCTCCTCGTAGCTACTGATGGACGCCATGGCTCGTATTGCTTTGTTGGTTTGATACCAGAATTGAAGCTGCACATTATTAACTAATCACAGCACGAAACATAAATTAAATTAGCCAATCACATCTCTGGAACCAGAATCGAAGAGCTCTTCCATCAATTGCTGGATTGACGCACTCGTGAAGATGCAGATGATGCGCCAGGTCCGCGGCGGCCGCGTGCGCGCTGCTGTGCGTGCAGCATGTCTATGGCCACTCGTACACAGAATTTCAGCTGCTGTCACTGGTAGCAGCCACCCGCAGCGCTGGCTGACGTCTGGTGCTGGCGACAGCAGCAACTTCCAGTCAGAGGTGTGACGCAGTTTGAAACTTGAGTGACGCCATGCAAGTGCTAAGCTCTGTGTATGTGGTGCTGTGTATGTGTAGAACACACCAGAAGTGCCCAAAAATCCGTTGTTGCAGTCGATCGCTCGTGACGCCGCAGCATTGCATGTATGGACAAGGCGATGAGTCATTTGTTTGTACTATGTGGCGCCTTGTCATAACTTGTATCCCTTGTATTATGACGACATCAGCGCCTGCACGAGCTCTTCTCGAGCGACCCGGCGGCGCTAGCCGCACTCGAGGCGTCCACGCAGCTCATTGCCGAGTGTCATGCGCGCGACTGCCTCGTGTACGTCACGGGCGTCGGTAAGTCGGGCATCGTCGCCCAGCGACTGGCGTCGACGCTCGCGTCCGTCTCGATTCGCAGCCAAGTACGTATAACAACACATGTGCCAGATACACATTTCGTGTGAGCTGGTATACTGAAGTGCTAATGTGTTGTTATTCTCCACGTTGTCACAGTGGATTCATGGCAGCGAGTGGGTACACGGCGAGCTGGGCAACTTGCGTCATGAAGATGTGGTGCGTGGTCCTGATTAGATCTTTCTATCATTCTCTCTCTTAGAGAGCGCCGTATATGTAAACGATACATGGCTTGCAGGTGATCATCCTGTCGCACAGTGGGAAGACGTCCGAGTTGCTGCCACTGCCTTCGCTCTTCCAGGCAGCCGAGTGCGCTGTCGTGGCCATCACGGGCGACGCCGATTCGCCATTGAGTCTCATCAGTGACGTAGTGCGTGCTTTCCCAGTCTCACTTGATACATGATGAAACTCTCCCAAGACTGACAATGTCTCTCGTGTATTCTAAACTCTGTATAGGCTCTCGTCGCGCCAGCAACCGACCGTGCGCTCTGCCCCGTGCCGTCGCGCAGTATCATCGTCCAGGTATTATATATTTGCTATACACCTGCTATCCGGAGAAGCTGTTGCTGATTATAATGATCTATTTACGATATCTGTAATCAGGAATCGATCTGCAATGCGATCGTCGAGCACCTCGTGCACCGCCTGGGCGAGTGCGCCGTGGACTTCCGCAGCAACCACCCGGGCGGCTCGATCGGCGACCAGTTTGCGCACAAGCCTTTTGCCTCGGAATGAAGCCATGATCCTCAAAATGACAAATGCATTGCCCGATGATTCGGTGTTTGTATGTGTAAAATAGGGGGAGTTTCAGTGTTGAGCATGTGACTGTTTGTATTATTAGGTTGCTCGCACTGGAATTCACAGTACCACCCGCTGATGTGCACAATACGAGACCCGCTGCCTGGTTCCCAGCAATCGCACCGCCCGGTTCGACATGTCTGAACACCGCAACAACAATGGCAACAGCTACAGACCGGCGGCAGTACTCCCGAGTCCGCGTCTCCAGCAGCAGAACACGTACGATCTCTTCCAGCTCCTGTTGCCGAACGACCATGCTCGCACCACCAAAGGCAAGGCTGGGGTCTGGGAGAAACACTTCCAGCAGCAGCCGTCTCGACCACAAACTGGTCGCAGAGTCACGGCCACGAGTTCAGCAGCTGGGGGCTTGCCACTCTCGCCTCGACAGCTCGTGCCTGCGAGCCCCACGGCTTTGACCACCCCACGCTGCAAATCCGCTGGTGCCACTAGAGTCTTGAATTCGTGCCGTAGCCCGAGTCTGCAGATTCCAACCGACCGATCTGACAGAGTTCCTCAGAGCTTCAAGCGGCCACTGACAGCCACAACATCATTAGTGCCAACATTGTCGCCAAGGAGAGAAATTATCGAAAACCATTTTCAAGGCTCTGGAGAACCATTTTCGCCATCCTCAGCGCCAAGCATCTCGCTTGATATCAACGCGCGAGCGCGAGAGCACGTGGAGGTGAAGGCGTGCATGCTGGCGTACAAGCACAAACTGGACGTCGACGCGCTTCAGCGGCTGAAAGAGCAGGCCCAGCAGGAGATTGAACGCACCAGGCTGCAGAAATTTGTGACCCAGGCGGGTGTGGTTGACGACGGCAGCGAGCTCGAGACCGCCAAGCGCAAGACGTCGTTCCTGCTGCGCCACTTCTTCGCGCTTGAGAACGAGTACGTATTATGTGTATATCACATATACTAACCTGGGAAAATGCCTCTTCACCGTGGTTTGTGTGAATTGCTGGATGGTCCTAAGAGCTTCGCCACATCAAGAGCAATTGCTCTACGACATTGTTGAAGACTGGAGCTGCTCTGAAGGCACTTCTTCAGCTGAGCTATCGAAACTGTGGACATCGGTCACCAGCCACATTGAGCAGTCTTGTAAGCACAAATTTGTTGTCATTGTCGGAGAAGCAGTTTCATGGTGTATCAGTGCTGACCATGCTATGCTCTGTAGACATTCTTCGCCGCAAGCTCGTACCAAAGGCCGAACCGGATGGCCTTTCAATCGTGATCGCGCTCGACTGTCTCAAGAAGCTCACACTGCGGCTTCCCGAGTACCAGCGCGTGCTCAACGTCGTGGTTTGCATCATCGAGTCTGGCCTATACGCTCAGAACGTCCATCGTACCCGCATCAGTGTAGCTGGTATACAAGACAACGATCGAGAGCCGCCCAATATTGAACGCCGCTTTCACTTTGAAGAGTGCGAAAAGCTTATTGACGCTCTCGAAGAGGCCCGCTTGATGGTCTCCCGTACTAGCGAACTCCACAACCTCCAGTCCAAGCTCAGCGTTCGCGAGCAGATCGCACGTCTCCTGTCCCAACTTTGTGATGACGAACCGCTCGAGAAGGAAGAGCTCTTCCTCACCTTCCTGAACAGCAACATGGAAACGCTGGCGTGCCTGGCGTGTGGAAAGGTCCTCAAACACTTCTTCCAGCACGAAAATGTGGAGAAGAAGAGCTTTTTCTACGCGATGCTCATGAACCAACTCACTGCGGCCGAGACGCAGCGTGTACTCCAAGAGATTGCCAACACGCATCTACCTGAGTTCCGCATCTTTCTCCAGGAGAACATGGACGCCATGGATGCCATTCTCATGAACGCGGCGACATCGAATCCCAGTACAAAGTCAGGTACTACAACTGGAGAATCCTATCAGCACAGCACGACGAGCCAGCCACTATTCCAGAGGCTCATTGAGCGCCACCCGACCGAGTTTGCTGCGATCCTGTGGCAGTCGCCGTTCCTCACCGCGCACATCTTCCAGGATTCACAGCACCTAGTCGCGCGCATACTGGAGCAGAACATCTTCCTGGTCTCCCAGGTGCTCGTTCAGAGACAGGACGTGCTGCTCGCGCTGCTCAACTACACTCTCAAAGACAGCACAGTACGTCTGTGAATACTCCTTGCTGTATACCAACCTGCTCAGGCTGACTTGTAGTACAACGTGGTGGTTGATGACTCACATATCGATGTATACTAGGCTGTGCTCGAAGAGTTCCTGCTCAACCACCCACGGGGGTTCATGGATCTCCTGGTGAACCGCCCCACAGTACTCGTAGAGGCCGTGAAGGCGAACCCATCGATCCTGTCGGGTACGTTAGCCTCTCACCACCTAGACATATTCGATTGTAGCATACTAGCTTCTAGTCTAATTGTCTAATTTATTACCTGCTTTTGACACAGAGCTCCTCATTTCGAGTCGCCCAACGTTCGCAAAGGTGCTGCTGTCCACGCCCGGGACACTGAGCCACATCCTCAAGACCACGCCGGAACTGCTCGCGCAGGTGCTTCGCGATGATGCGTCGCTACTGGGGCTCGCGTTCTCGCTCGTGCCGCACCTGCTGAGCGAAACACTCGAGCAGCATCCCGAGTTCTTCCTCGACATTGCGCACCGCAAGCCCGTGCTGGTCACGCGGCTATTCGCCAAGTACCCGGACCTACTCATGGAACCACTGGAGTCCAACCCGACGCTCTTCTCCAACTTTCTTGTCTTCCACCGTGACGTACTCCCAGATCTCTCGGCTCCAGACTTCAACCCAATGCTTTTCCAGCTCGAGAGCAAGAAATTCACGACGATTTCGACACAAACCGACAAGAACCTGGCGAAGTTCAGTGGGAAATTGCGGATCCGAGAGATGCTTGAGCTCCAGGAGCGCGAGATGGTTGCGCTCACGCGAGCACCCAAGCCTGCAGTCATCCCCGTGGTGACTCAGGCTGCTGCTGTGCGTCCCGAGTCTCCAGTTCTGGCGCTAGCGAGAGCTGCGTATCTGCAGCGCAAGGACTCGGCCATGCAACAACAACAACAGCAACAGCAGCAGGCTGAACCAATTTCAACCGTCTCACAAGCCACTAACTCACAGAATGTCCTGGTGCTCACGCCCACCGAGGTGGTACAGGAGATTGCCCGCCTGTACGTCAAGAAGATCCATTCTGACACCCAGGACGGCGCTGCCGGGCGACCACGCCAGTCGCTCGTGGCGTTCATCAAGGACGCATACCTCCAAGAGCTCGGCTTCAGGTCCTTGGCTCAAAAGAAGCTCGTGCAGCTGCTCACGGGCGCGAAGTACTCGGGCCACACGCAGGAGAAAGTGCGCATTAAGTGGTTCATGCGCTTTGCGAACGCGATCCCAAAGGCGCGCGTGCATCGTGTGGCGCTGGACTTCTATCTGGTGGCGCTGCAGCGACTGATCCCGCTCGACTATCTCCAGTTTCGGCTCGAGGACGAACCGTATCACGCGTGTCTGATCGCTTATCAGACGCTTAAGGAGCTCGTTGACGACCCACTCGTGAGCCGCCTAGTGCTCGACAGGGAGCAGCGCCAGCAACTGCTCATGCTCCAGACCTCGGAGCGCGAGGCCCTGGGCTCCCCAAGCGTGACCTCCGCGAGACGGAGGGACTCGGCGCTGCCGTCCCAGCTCCAGCAGTCGGCCGCCATGGCCATGCTCCACGTGGACGACGTCCTCGACTCGGTCATGAACGTCTGGCTGCAGTATCAGACCAGGTATGGGAAGCTCGCAATTGGTAGCAAGGTCTCTCTATGTGTTGATACTTCATTGGCTGATACCTGACTTTGCCAATCTTGCTCACAGGGTCCGGGAAGAGTGGTCGGTGCTGTTTCAGCGCATTAACCCAGATGGCTCGGGCGTTGTTCACTACAGCGGTGCGTGCGTGCGTTTTGTCGTTTGGTACTTAAATGGAGCTGCTGATACCTAATTGAAATGGGTTGAATTGTACTTCAACTTGGAATGGGTGGACAGCATTCGCTGCGCTGGTACGGTCCAAGCTGCCGCTACTTGATGACCGCATGCTCATGAAAACGTTCCACACGTGCGGCGAGGAGAACGAACTGGGCGAGTTTGCGCTGCTACCGGTACGAGCCAACACCTACTGTGAGAGAGACCCAAGGCAGATGGTTATGCTAAGACTAACAGTATGTGCTTCCTTTATAACTTGATTTACCTCTCCACCTGGACAACCATCAGGAGGACTTTTCGCTCGCAATGTTCGTCCTGGGTGAGCAAGACGCGTTGCGGCAGTTCGCCCCCGAGTCGTAACGCCAGCGCTTCACTTACCAGCTTTCAGCTTGGCTGGTCTTGCAATTGGCTGTTGAGGCTGGCTGTGGCCCAGGATTCGTAAGGCAGACTGGGCTCAGCCGCTGGAACTGATGTCCTCTGGTTTAAAGACGACCACCCACAGACGGCTACTGGATTCTAGGACGACGACCCGTTCGGCTGTCGTCTGGAACGCGCATGCGTTGGAGTGAAGAGTCCAAGCTGCCGGTTCTCCTGGAGCGCTATTGCCACGTCGTAGGCCGTCGGTCGCTGCAGTGGTTCGAGATTCAGCAGCTGCTTGATGATCACGCCCACGAGTGGCGGAATCGCGATGAAGTTCTGGCACAGAAAGCACAGTTCGGGCGACTCGCAGGTTGCGTCGATGTGGTCGAAGACCTCCTTGCGCCACTTGGAGTTGGTCGTGAGGTACGACGGCCCGCCTCGAAAACCCCAGACCACGCACTGTACCAGCTATAGAACATCAACAGATATCACAGAGTTAGCTAAACCAATTTCAATATCACAACATAGCTTGGAGTAAATAATAGACACACGTACCACCACACCAACGGACCAGAGGTCAGCCTGTGGGCCCAGGAACCCGGGCCGCGGCGTCGCGTGCTTGGCATGTTCGCGCACCTCGGGCGCCACGAAAACCGGCTTGCACTTGATGCCGACGTAGCCAGCGCCGACGACCTGGCGGTGGTCCATGAGCTGGCTGCTGCCGTAGTCGATGATGCGCGGCAGCAGGTCCTTGTCGATCGCCACGTTATAAATATCCAGGTCCAGATGCGCCACACCCTGGGCGTGCAGGTATGTGAGGCCGCGGATGATACCCTGGAAGAGCTGCAGGCTTTCGCGCATCCACTCGTGGCCAGCGCCGCGATACACGTATGACACGCACTCGAGCTTGGTCGGGCCCTCACCGTGCCTCGTCACAAAGTCCTGCAGGTGCTTGACCATCAGGTGGCGGATGCGCTTGTGGGCGTACGACTGCAGGCTGCCGTTCGCAATGTATTCGGTGGCCAGGTACTGGTTGTGCGCGTCCTGGCCGTGCTCCCACCGGATCACGTACGGGTTCGCCAGCGGCGCATCGACACCCGCCATCTGCAGCTGCGCCATGACGCGCACCTCGCTCTCGACGTCGTCGCGCTGCAGCAGCAGCTGGCTCTGGTCCATGACCTTAAGCGCCACGGCCACCTGGGTCTGCGTGGCGTTCTCGAGCTGGAAGTAGATGCCCGCGAGCACGACACCGCAGCGGCACATGGCGAGCTGCTTGTCCTTCCTCCGCAGCGCAATTAGGCCGTTCTTGCGGTCCCACGGCAGGAAGCTCGCTGGCACGCGCATCACGTACGGCAGCGCGCGCGCCGAGATGGCCGGGTGCGCGTACTCGTCAAAGGCCGGCGCGCCCTGCCGCTTCTCGTACTGGCTCACGGCGTACCACACGTCCATGGCTGCGTCTGCTGGCAGTGGAGATGGCTCTGGTGGTGATGCAGAGAGACGGAGGCGCGCAGACAGGCAGAGAGCGCGACTACGAGTCCGCCACGGACGCACCGCTCTTCTTCGTCTTCGCCTTGCTTTATTCTTCCGAATAAGCCCCAAGAGCTCCACTACTGAGGGAGCTCTATTTGGGAATTGATGATACTAGCTGTTTGAAGCGCTCTATTTGAGAACTTATAGTATTCTTTGAGGTCACGCAATATTTGGGAGTTGATTCATAAACGAGGGCGCTCTATTTCAGATTTGATAGTACTGAGCTGATAGGGCCCTCTATTTGAGAATTGATAGTACTGATGGTAAAATGGCTTGCATTGGCAGCCAAGAGCTACGATGACTCTCGCCGTGCGTGTGCGCCGCGACGTCCCTGGCGCTGCGGCTGTGGGCGACCGCCGCTGTGTTTTGTACACGTCACTAGTGCGCTCTCATCACCGCGTGGTGCAGGTCCAGCGAGTCACCAATGACGCGTCTTCCATCGACAGCGGCAGCGTGTACTTTGCGCAATTGCGACCGTCAGTGGATGAGCGTGACGCAAGTGCTGCGGCGTCCCACGGCCTCTGGACAGCACTGGGTTACGCGCAAGACAGAAGAAATGCTGCTAATGAGATCATAGTGACCGCTCATGATGATGGAGACGCAGTGACGAGCAATCAACGCGTGTGCTTGTGTGTGTACGGCCAAGTGGCGTCGGTTGAGCTGCACTTCCTGGATCGCAGTGAGCCGCCGCGGGCTGTTGTTAGTGGACTGAAGCGAGTTCTCGTCAAGGTGAGTTGCGCTGTGTATGTGAGTAAGGCTGGATGGGATCGTACATGACTAATGTCTAACTTTGCTTCCTGTGCTACGTGAACAACAGCTTCTCCAGGGCTCGACTGTCTGGGAAGGTCAACGCGTGCCCATCAACTGGTTCAATCACAATGAGATCACGCGATTATCTGGTGTCCAGTGGAAGCAGCAGGGCTCTGGCTGCTGTGCTGCGCTAGGGAAAATCACGAGCGCCACGAGAGTGACCCTGCGCTTCGCAACAAGCAGCAATGCGACTCGATTGCAAGGTGCTCAGGCATTCCGACCAGTGAGCGAATACCTGAGTGAGCTATCCCAAGACCTCGGAGGCTTGGATGTCTACGCCCAAGTGCTGCTCCAGGCGATCCTCGCTCGACTTCAGTTTGACTCCGACAGCAACCACAGCACAGCACCGAACGTCGGAGCCATTATCAGCGGCCTCCCAGGCGTGGGCAAGACGCTCCTGGCGAGAGCTCTCAAGAAATGCCTGGGCGACAGTGTCTCGGTGAAATTTCTACACGCTGCCGACATTTTCCAGACATACGTGGGCCAGTCCGAGGCACAGCTCGTGCAGACGTTCGAGTCCGTGGTCCAGCAGGCGCCGAGCGTCCTCGTCATCGACGGCCTCGAGTCTATCGCGGCCTCACGGACTCTGTCAGCAGACTCGCAGAACGCGCTGGAGATTGGTGTGCTCGGCACCTTTCTTGCGTGTCTCGAGAAGCTCAAGAGCTTCAGTCACCGCGTGTTTGTGCTCGGGACCACGAGCCACTTAGATACAATGGACCCCGCCGTGTTTTCAAATGGACGGTTGGACCTCATTGTGCGCATCGAGCCGCCAGGGCAGCGTGAGCGACTGGAGATCCTCAAGATCCTGACCAGAAGCTGGACGATCGGTAGTGAACAGCAGCAGCAGTTCCTCATACGCCTCAGTGAAGCCACCGGCGGCTTTGTCGGTGCCGATCTCCTGAGTCTCTGCCAGAAGGCGCTTCAGATCTGCTTGAACAGCTCTTCACTGGCTACTGCTGATAGCAACGTAGCTGTGGTGGTCCAGCCGCAGTATTTCGAGGAAGCGCTCGCGACCACGTACCCGTCCGTGCTGCAGGCGCACCACGTCTCCCAGCGCGAGAAGCAGACAGCAAGCACGTCGCTTCAACCTGGCGACGGCTCATCTTCTGCCTCGAACAAGCCGTTTCCGAGCGTCTACGGCCTGGAGAGCGCCCTGCAGACGATCACAGTGTCGCTGCTCGAGCCGCTGGAGGACTGCAGCCGGTTCTTGTCCTTTGGCACCGTGCCGCCAAAGGGCATCCTGCTCACGGGCGCCCCAGGCTCTGGTAAGAGCCATCTCGCAAACGCCATCGCAGAGGAAGTACGGCGCCGTAGCCTCGCATCCTTCGTGGCCGTGAACTGCACGGACTTGCTCACGAAAGTGGTCGGTGACACGGAGAAAGCGCTGCGTGAGCTCTTCGCGACCGCGAGGAACGCTGCGCCCTGTGTGCTATACTTTGACCAGATCGAGAGTATCGCGCCCGTGCGAGGCTTTGACAACAGCACGGAGCAGACGTTCGACCGCATGCTGAGCATGCTGCTGGTTGAGATGGACGGTTTTAACACGAGCCCGGCCAAGATGCAGCAGAGTCTCACAGGCGCCGAGGCCCGCGACGCGTTCCTTAAGCAGCACGTGGTCATCCTGGCCTCCACGACACGGAAAGAGTTCCTCGACCCGTCGATCTTGCGTCCCGGGTACGTGCTGTCGATTTAGTAACCTTGTGATCTGACGAGGTTACGTTCTGAGCTAATGTTGTTGGTATCGATGTGTAGACGCTTTGATGTGCACATCCATGTGGACTTTCCAGACGAGAAAGCGCGCGAGCAGATCGTTTTGGACATGCTCGAGAAGATCCCAATCGACTACACGGAGGACACGCTGCTTAGTGATGAACCAGCCGTCGCAGCGTACGTGGCCAAGCACACGAATGGCAAGTCGGCGGGCGACGTGCGCGCGCTGCTCCGAGAAGCCGCGATGGCGGCCATGCGCGAGCGCATTGATGCGACGAGTGTCGCGATCAAGTTTGTCCAGCAGGCGGTGGAAAGTGGCGGTGGCGATCTGCTAAGTCAACAACAGCAACGTCGATCAGTGGTGGTGTCCACTCAAGTTGGACGCCCGAAGATGCCATCGATGCGAGACAGGCGTGGAAGACGATAGGTACAAAGCCCTGTAATAGATGCGGCTGAATTTTTTTTGTGATATAAGCCGAGTCAAATTCCCTAAAATGCATGTCAAAGGCGGTGCTATCGATTTGAAGAGGGCTTGGTAGTACCGTCCGCCAATGACATGCATTTTAGGGTATAGAAACCCTTTTTCAGAATAGAGGCATACATATTAGAATAGTCTTTTTACCCTTTGTCAAGTAAAAATCGAGCCATATTTCAACATGCGCGGTGAAAAGCGACGGCCGACGCCGCACATGGGCGCGCAGCTCCACGCGCGCAACCGATACAAAGACACCCTGCCGGACTTTTATGCGCTCGCCGAGCTCTATCCGTCCTTCAAGCAGTAGTGCGTCTCCCAGCTGGTCTCTCTCTCTCTATTGCTGTGTGTGTGGACTCATCCATCTCGTCATCTGCCAACAGTGTGCGCAATGTGAACCATGTGAAGCGCACGGCGTCGCTCACGTGGGACGACCCACTCGCTGTGCGCGAGCTCACGAAGACGCTGCTGCTGCACGACTTCCAGCTCCAGTGGCACATGCCCATCGACCGCCTCTGTCCGCCGGTGCGTCCTTGCGGTAGACCACCACACAGTCAAGCGTCCTGCCATGATTGACTCTTAGATCGTGTACCTATATTAACAATGTGCCGGACAGTAGCTCCCGAACCGCCTGAACTACATACACTGGGTCGAAGATCTGCTGCTGCAGGCGAACGTGGACCCATTTCGCAACAAGCTCGACCCCAGTGGGGCTCATCCGATCCGTGGAATCGACATTGGCACGGGCGCGAGCTGTATCTACGCGCTGCTAGGCGCTCGTTCGAACGGCTGGCACTTCATCGCGACAGAGATCGACCCCACGTCGTACGCATCGGCAACGGAGAACGTGGCTTGCAATGCGCTCGAGAGTCAGATTCTCGTCCAGAAGGTGGCAACCAACAGGCTACTGCTCGAGCCATTAGAAGCTTACGAGGACGAGAAGCAACGCGGTGCAGAGTTCGACTTCTCTATGTGCAACCCACCGTTTTTTGAGGACATGAGCGAGGCGGACACCAACCCCGAGACGTGCTGCATGGGCTCGAGTAGCGAGATGGTGTGTCCGGGCGGCGAGGTCGCGTTCATCACGCACATGATCGACGACAGCCTCGTGCTCCAGACCCGCGTGCGCTGGTACACGTCCATGATTGGTCGAAAGTCGACGATCCGCAAGATCTTGAAAGTGCTGCGCGACAAGAGCGTGCCGCACATGCGCACGACCGAGTTCCTTCAGGGTCGGACGAAGCGCTGGGGCATCGCCTGGACATTCATGACTGACCTCGTGGGCTCGGACGCCGCTCAGGTGAGTGTGAATACGTAGAATTTGTGTGTTTGTGTGGACTTTGTGCACTGACTTTGGTTTTGTTTGGTGATACAGAGCAAGGTGCTGGGCAAGCGAAAGGAAGCGCATCGGCGACAAGAGCTCGTATTCACAGTGCCTGTTGCAAGTGGCAGCAGCAGCAAAGGTGCATTGTGTTCTTACCCAGTATCCAACGGAGTCTGAACATTTGTGTCCAACTCTAACTGGGTTTTGCTTGCTTTGGAACTGGTGAGTAGCGAGTGAAGATTGTTCTACTCTTTCTGAGGTGGTGCGTCGCGTGCAGGAGTTCGCGGGTGGGAGCTCTCTGGTGGGGATTGCTGATACTGAGGACGAGAATGAGGATGGTGGTGAGCACCACAACGAAGTAATTCATTCCAGCGACCAGTACATCTTCTTCCGTCTGCTGAGTGCTGGCGACGCAGCCCAGGACGGCGCGTTCCAGAGCCGCATCGAGATCTCGCACGTCAGCAGTGATGCTGAACCAACAAACTTATTCGGATTTGAGGTGATCGTCGCGTACGAGGCAGGAGACCGTCGCGCGTTCTGGAAAAGTGCGGATGCGCTCAAAGCCGCAACCGTCCGGTCAGGACGCCAGTGGCGGCGCAAGCGCCAGTATGCAGAGCAACCGCTTCGTTCGCTTGAGTCGGCATAGACGCAAGTATTAGGGGTTTTCAAATATCTACAACAACTGTCTTGCTTAGTAGCTGATATACCGCATCCCACCAGTGAAGCGCAAGCGCTCACACCCCATGTCGAGCATCGCAAGCGGTAAGGTCGCGCTCTGTTGCTTTTACCATGCGCAAGCGTGTCCTTTTATTCATGAGTGATCTCATCATCATGGTTCTTTGTCTCTATGTCGGATGGCTCACAGCGGACCAGCTGAGCGTCGAGAGCTTCCGTGCAAGCATCGAGTTGGCTGAAAAACACAGCGCAGCCCGCAAGCGTAACAACACGGGCAGCGCGAAGAAGCCGCGCGACGTGCGCGTGACGTCATCGAAGCGCTGCTCGGGCAAGCCCAAGGACAAGAAAGAGAGAAAAGAAAAGGCGGACGTGATCGAGAACGCGATGAAGTTCCACGCCGAGCAGCCAGTGGAAGACCGGAGCTTCGAGTTTACGAGCATCTGCCACAGCGGAACGAATGTGACCAGCAGTTGCACCGACCGAACCGGCAGCCTCGCTACCAGCGCCAGCAGCGACAAGATACGGGATGCTGCATCCAAGATGCGAGTTCAGGTCGGCATCGCGGCTGCGTAAGGCGCAAAAGCGTACATTGAAGACCGCTTTTCCGTTGTGGTGCGCTTGTTCGACGGTCTGCTGGCTGTGTACGACGGGCACAACGGCGCGATGGCTGCAGATTACACTATCACTCGTTTCCGATAATTCCTGAGCGCAGACGAGTTCCTGCGTGACGTTGGCCGCCGCACAACGCAGGAGAAGCTGAGCGAAGACGACGTGTCGAAGATCCAGTCGTTGATGTACGAAGCTTTTGTCATCATGGACGACAAAGTGCTCGAGCTCACGATGAGCAAGAACAAGAGAGGCGGATCGACTGGGTGAGAAGATGTTCATTGCCAACCTCGGTGGTTCCCGCGGTGTCTGGTCAAAGGCCGACGATGAAGTTGTCTGCGTCTCGGTGGACCACAAACCTGACCTGGACGAAGAGACGAAGCGTGTCGAGGAAGCTGGCGACAAGGTCGTCTTCTCTGGCTGCTGGCGCGTCGCCCACGATGAAATTCCATTGCGTCTCGCGATAAGCCGCTCGCTGGGTGACCACCCTCTGAAGACCAACCTCTCGCTTTCGTGCTCTGCGCCGCTGGTGTCGGTGACACCAGACATCCAAGTGATCGACGTTGGTGGTGAGGACGAGTTCCTCGTGTTTGCAAGCGACGGGTTGTGGGACCGACTGAACGGCGACGACGCCGCCCATCTTGTGCGCCTGAAGGTCGAGGAATTCAAAGAATCGACGCTTACCGCATCTGGTGCCACGACCAAGGAGGCACTTCGGTTCGCCACGGACGCGCTGGTCAAGTTTGCTCTCAAGAAGCGCAGCATGGACGACATCACGCCCATGGTTATCTCGTAGTTGGCGGTCAACGAGGCGTTCAATGCCGACAACGCATGAGAGCACCAACCACCAGCTAACCCCACTACAATCGAAAAATATTTTATGAGAGCAATTTCAATCGTTATACATTCGCTACTGTCACGGTCAGTCATGCGATAGATGGGTAATCTCGTGCGAACTCTGCGATTTGTGCATGAGGGATGTGGAACGCTGGTTCCCAAGTGGGCTCTTCCAGGGCTCTGAGAATATAATGGAAAATGCAATGCCAAAAAAGCAGCAATAATCAGCACGGAAATACGCCGAGTCACAAAAATAAATATATTAATAGCAACACTGGCAGTAATTATCGATAGAGACTGTATGATACTCCTGAATGCTTGTCCACCCAGCAAGAGTTTTGAGGCTGTCCAAAGCTCGCGGTTTGCCTTTAAGAACATGAGCATCTTGAAGTTGGCCAGTAGAAGACTTGAAAGGTGGGGGCGTCAGCACGTATTTATACTGCAAGAAAGGTCTCTTGCAGTGGTTGCTGGCCGATGGAATCGACTTGAGGAGCAGGAGGTAGGCAGCGAGGCCACAGTCGGAGCGGCGCAGAATCGCTGTGGTGAAATCGTCGCCGTCTTGATCGGCGGGGATCTTGAACGACTCCAGCGCCTTCAACTCGGCGGCCGAAAGCAGCGTCGTTTTGGCCAATCAAAATCGCTCAAATCAGATCAGGCCCCAAATTAGTTGTAACGGAAAGCAAATTCTAGGTTTGAGGTTAATCCTCAAATAAACTGTTTTTGCGTGGACCACATGATAAACTGGCTGATTTTCTAAATTAAGTGGACTGATACCCTAGATTAGGACGAGTGGTGGCTCGAGTTGTCCATTTCTCGATCCTCGTGAAGACGCGCTGCGCACAAGCGACCGCCCGCTGTAGCAACAGCCACCACCGCGCCGAACTTGAGCACAAGCAGAAGCACGACGGCGTCCTTCACGCCACCACCACCACTTGCGCTATCGCTTTCAGCGCGTAGACCGTGGCCATCAACCGTGGCCACGCCTACCTTGAACGACATTGACAGGGCCGCCGCGCGAACTCGTCAAATATGCGTGCCGCGGTGGTGCTGCTGCTGTCGCTGTTGCTTTGTTGGTCGTGGTGGTGTCGTTGCTGTTATCGGTGGTAGTTGTGGAGCTCGTGGACGGTTCCAGCCGGCCGCCCTTGCGCTGGGCCTTCCTGCACCAAAGCGCTAGTGAATTTTTCCTGCGGCGCTCTTGATGCAAGAAGATCTCATGCCCTATTCCATACTACAGAGGATCACAGGCAGAAAGGACCGGACACATTTAAGGTCTGGGCTCATCACGCTCAATATCCCACTGTTGTGATATACATTAAATTCCGTCAATCACAACACACTTTCTAAATACTGCAACATGATTGGCAGTAATGTTTTGCTCTTTGAGAACGTTTTTTCGCGCCAAACTTGACGCAATGAGTGCGCAATTTGCGGCCGCCGCCACTTCAGACGATGTCATCCTGGAATTCACCGCGAGGGCTGCACATAGCGCAAAAGCGTCGCAGCTACATCGTGAAGGAGTGTCAGGATGTCCTCGACGCACTCCGCCACTCCAGCCAGCATGAGGTCGAAAGGGTATCTGGCGTGCCACGCCAAAACATTCAACGTTGGCAGCGTGATGAGGACAGCATCTGAGCCTTTCGTGGCTCTGAGCACACCGAGTCGACGAAGCGTGGAGGCCTAGAACTGATCCCGTTCAAAGAACACCTCCTCATGTTCATGAAGGATCAACGAAGTGAAGATAAAGTATGTGTTTGGACATGCATTGATGCAGATAGTATGGACTTTTACTGATTGTTCAGTTTATGACATGGCTCTTGTGTGTTTAGATACTGTCAACTCTTTTGATGATATAAGTCGTGAAGTCCAACTATCGCAGCTGGTTGCTCGAGTACACGGCGTCGAAGAAGTCGAACGAAACTGCGTACTGTTCTTTGTCAATGCTGCATCGCCGTTTTGCGCCAAGACACGGTTTTTCGCAGCGCGGTATCACGCTCGGATCGGTATGTTAATTTTTCGTATTTATGGGATCTACCGTTGCTGCTGCTCTAACAGTTTATATGATCTTCGTTTATTTTGTTAGGAAAGGTTGGTGTGCCTGAAACTGTTCATGACGAGTTCAGCACGGAGCTCTGGTCCGATCACAAGAGTACACGCATTGGTGACGTCTCCAACATCGACGAAACTGGGGTACATTATGATATGCCCCCATCCAAGATGCTTGCGCTTTGTGGCGAGTCTGCCCGTGTTGCGCACATGTAGACGTATGCTGCACAACTGACAGCTGTCCTTGGCATTCGAGCCGATGGTAAGTTTGAATTTCCCTATAATATTTGATGCAAATAGTTAATTTGTTACTGACTTCTTTATGCGTGTGAATTTTGGTTCAGGGAGAAAATTGCTGATTCTTTTTATTTTGAAGGGCTCGGGGCACGGCCATATTTGGAAGAAAGAACTCCCAAAATATCCCAAAGATGAGAGAATAGTATGATAATCCCGTATAATATCTGCCAACAAGATTCTAATTTGCGTGCGCTCTTTGTATTGCTGCAGGGAATTTTTACACCACTTGATTTGGGCGTTATGGAACCGTTAAAAAAAATAAGCTTCGTGCTGAGTGGATGATGGAGAAGCGCGCTTGTCGGCCATCTGTGAAGCAAAAGAGAATTGCAATGATTCATAGAGTCATTAAAATTTGGGAGTCTTTACCGGCCGATGTGGTCATGAGGAGCTTTGCCAAAGCACTTCCCATAGCAAACGTTTAGGTTGAAGTTCATTTTGTGCTCTTCATTTGGCGTATTGTTCTTCCTTTTCCATTATATAAAATATAATGTCCTCCATGGTGAGTCATTCGTACCACTTTTTGGACTTGTTTTCTTAACTGGGGGGGGGGGGGGG
>JAASFV010000316.1:0-26505 GCA_023334015.1 Globisporangium paddicum
CAGGGCTGTGTATGCACGTTCCCGAGCAACAACAAGCTGGCCAAGCACATGAAGTTCCACTTTGGCTCGGAAGACATCAAGGTGTGCGCAGTCACGGGCTGCGGCAAGACGTTCAGCACGACGGGCAATCTCAACCGTCACTTGAAGGCCGTGCACGACAGCTGTGGCAGCAACCGTGATTCTGTGAGCAGCCACTGCAGCAGTCCAACGGCCTCGAGCGCTTCGCCAGATCGCTTCACCCGCAGCCCGACGGCCGCCGACCAGTGGATGCCTCACCAAGAGCATCCCCAGCAGCAGCGCTCGACGGGCCACTTTGAGCCTGAGGCCTCTTGGCTCGGTTCGGCCGCTCCTCAGTACCTACCATCGATCCATACGACCGCTGAGGATGCCTGGAACGCCGACGTCTTCGACGCGCTCGCGACCATCCTGGACGAGCAGGAGGCGGCAGCGGCGCCAGGTCCCATGTCGGCGCTGCTCAACTGCAACATGAGCGTCTTCCAGCACAACCTCCAGTTCGCCCCAATGTACCACCAGACCAACCACCGTTTCTAGAGCGATCAGGAGACAAGGTGGATGTGAATGAATGAACCCTAATTTAAAATATATACAAGACTACCATGGCAAAAGTGCATTGTTCTCTCTTGTGTGGGGCTTCTCTTAGGCTCTAGCGCGCATGGCGGTGCCATAGAATCAAACTGTCGACCTAGGCATTGTTGATAAGCACCTTGAGTAGCTCCTGGCTGGGGTCTCCAGATTGTCTCAAGGGCCTCAAGCAAAGAGCCCGAAGCTAAGACTCCTAAGCTAAGAGCTAAAGCCTTGGAGCTAGGACTTGGCTTCATCTTAGCTTCAAGCTGAAGCAAACAAGGGCGCGGATACAGTGGGACCTCGTATGATAGGCTGGGATTTGGGACGGACCTTCACATCCCCATCATTCCGTCTGACGTGCGCTGAGACGTTTTAATTTTATCAACTTTGGTTTTTGGAAAGCTTAATATATCTTCACGATAACAAATCCAATTTATCGACATTTGGTCGACAGTTGGTTGCCAAATGAACACCACAATTAACAAATACATTGATAATGGAACCCTCATATTGCCAAACCAAGAGTTTTGTGTTGTGTTGGTTGTTTATTAATTTAAACTTGCGTTGTGCGTCTATCGCGCCCAGCTACTGCTAATACTTGCTAATATTCTACAAGATGGCTCGCTATTTGCCAGTCTACTTCTCAATCGCCGCCTCGCTGTCGAGCATGACCGCGAGCACGTCGAGGACCTCTTGGTCCCAGTCCTGGGCGGCTTCATCCTGGGTCATGGGCTCGTAGTTGGCCAGGCAGGCCACGAGCCAGGCGTTGTCGTCTTCATACTCAGACTCGGACTCGTCGTCGGCTGTGAGGCTGAGGAGCCAGTCGTCGTCCGCGCCCGTGGGGCTCTGGGCTGCGAACTGAGGCGAGCGGCAGAGCGGTGTCGAGATCTGGAGCAGGGCAAGCTGAGACTGAGGCTGGTCCTCGTACACGTGGTGCTGGTTGCGCATGTGGCGGTTGAGGTTGCCCACGGTGCTGAAGGTCTTGCCGCAGCCCTGCACGGCACACAGGTGCTCGCATGTGCCAAAGTGGAACTTGAGGTGCTTCTCGAGCTTGAGCTCGCTCGAGAATGTGCACGGGCAGCCAACCACGGAGCACACAAGCGGCTGCACCGGTCCGTGTAGCCGGCGGTGGCGCGAGAGGTTGCCCGTGGTCGTGAAGCGCTTGTTGCACGACGCCACGGGGCACACGAACGGCTTGTCGCCCGTGTGGGTCTTGGCGTGCTCCGAGAGCGTGTACTTGCGGTTGAAAGCGCGCGTGCAGCCCGGTTCAACGCACTTGTACCGTGGTGGGCTCTGGGTTCCAGTCTTCTGTTGCTGGCTGAGCTGCGCTGTGAGGCGCGCCAGGTCGAGGCTGGGCTGGAAGACTGGCATGGCTTGCATTGGTGGTGGTGGTAGATCGGAGGCAATTGGGAAATGAGCTCCTGGATGAGGAGCTCAACTTCAAAGTCCGAGGCGGGAGGGGCGCCGTCTGACTGTCTTACACCGCGTGCCAGCTCAGCTGAGAGCCCCTTGTCCATGTTCGTCAGGACGCGCGTAGTCGGGTTTTCTCAGAAGCTTTCAAATCAAAACCGAGTGGATACTTTCGTCTGTACGACAAGGTAGGTCGCGTTTTTGGCACTTGATTAGTAGAATAAACAGGTTTTCATGCACCGATACGTCTATATTAGCAATAATAAAAAAGGTTTGACGAGTGCGATGTCCAGTTTATTTTTATCAAGCATGTCCAACCGCTTAACCTGTTATACAGCATACTAGTGCCTCAAGTCAGCTGTATGAAATGGCTTCACCGACGTAGCTGCTACTAAGCTAGAGACTATTATACAGCATAATCTGCCCGACACAGCTGCTGAACTCATGCGACAAAACAGCCCAGGTTTTTAGGTGGCGAAAATCTGAAATTCAACTCTTGGATTGGAGCTCATCGCCCCTCTAGTCCTCCTGTCTGGTGGCCCTAGTGTTGATGTATTGATGCGCTGAGGCGCCTGCTTATGCCGCCTCGCTACGGAAAATTTCGCGCTCAACTTGCGCTCGTAAGACACAAAAGGCTTCTCTAAGGTCGACCCGACAATATAAAATGTTATTAGCATTAGTAGGCTCGAAATAAACAGCACCAGCCTTCTCCAGCAGCATGTTTCCAAGTTGCTCACCTGATGAGAGACTGGGACAAGCTTGGAACTTTGTAATCACCGCATTGGCGCTAACGTGGCGTCATCTTCAAAAAATATCCTCAGTTTGAAAATGTCGTGACTGGCGCAATCCATGCGAGGGGTGTGTTCTTGCGCCTTGGGCTTATGGCGGAACGCTTGGTGGTTGGATAGCTCATCAACACTTGGGCTGGCTGGCGGTCAGAGACATTAAGATTGGGGACTCATGGCTGAGAAGAGACCACCTGGGGTTACGTTGATTTCGCTTTATTAATGTTGCATTTGATTATGTTTTTTTTTGTTTTTTTTTAATTTACTGGAGGTGGCTCGTGCTGCAGTCTGGGATCACCATCTTCTCCTCCAGTATCAGCGCCAGGGCTTCAAGCATCTCAGGGTTCCACGGCTCGCGCGGCTCGTAGTTGTAGAGCGTCTCAGCCGCTGGGAGCCCAGGCATAGCTGGAGCTAAAGCAGCAGCCGCCGACGCCCACGGAGAGCTCGATGGAAAATGTCCTTCATCGTCGTCAGCGTCGCTGTTGCTGCCGCAGGACTGGGACCACTCGTCCGAGCCGCTGGGACTTGTCGCGCCGACGCTCAAGCCGCCCGAGAGGCGCCCAGTGGCCAGTAGGCGTTCGTCGCGCGTGTGCTGGTTGCGCATGTGCCGGTTGTGGTTGCCAAACGTGCTGAAGGTCTTGCCGCACCCGGGCACGACGCACACGTGCTCGGCCGTGCCAAAATGAAATGTCATGTGCTTCTCGAGCTTGCTGTCGCTCGAGAAGGCGCACGCGCAGCCGAGCACGGGGCACGCGATCGGCAGCATGGGCCCGTGGAGCCGCTTGTGGCGCGAGAGGTTGCCCGAGGTCGTGAAGCGCTTGTTGCACGACCGCACGGGGCACACATGCGGCTTCTCGCCTGAATGGGTCTTGCTGTGCTCCGAGAGCGTGTACTTGCGATTGAACGTGCGCGTGCAGCCGGGCTCGGAGCACGGGAACCGAGGCTTCTGCTGGCTCGCGACCTGGGCCGCTGGGGGCGTGGTGCTTGAGGCCGCCGAGTCGACGGTGTTGGTGGTTGAGCTCATAGTGTGCTGGTTGAGGCGAGTTTGTAAATGAGCTCCTCACTTTGTGTACCTACACCCAACGTGTAGCTTGAGGGCGGCATGGGTGCACTGTATCCATGTCCAGGTCTCACGTCGGATTTAGCGGACGCTCTCGGTCTCACATGTCCAACATGGGGATGTCATACGAGCGCATTGTGGTGGTGCTCTGCTCTGTGTGAGGGCCCAGCTGTATCGTCGTGAGCGGCTGTTTTTCAGCATCAGGGCAGCAAATTGTCTCTCTCTTTCACGCAATGTCCAGAATGCAGGAGAGTGTCCGCTTCCAAGGGACGAACAGCCCATCTCCGTTTGACATTGGCAGTCGTCACCTCGACGAGGTTACGACGGCCAGAAACGAAATCTGTGGCTCCCAGGCGTCGGAGGACGTGCAGAGACGGGCCGGTACAGTTTATGCCCTGTTTACTTGTTGGACGATTTTTCGCCGCAAACAAGCGAGCCGAGCAGCGCCTGGATGTGTCCCCCAGCTCAGGAGCTCAGCAGCTTGCTCGCGGTGGGAGCTCTAATGAAGCTGAAGGCTACTGGTCACTGGCCAGTGACCGACGGGTACTGTCATGCTCATCGAGTCGACTTGATCCTCACGCTTTGATCCTGTCGATCTGGTACCGGCCGTGGGTGCAGTCCTCAGTTGTCTCTCTCCGTGTCCACTTGAAGTCGCATCTGCTTTCTGTGATGTGGCTGATTAACAACCGCTGATACTGTCGCTGAGGTATCCTGGACGTGGACGTGTCTGGTGGACCTTTACTCTGCGTGAAGCTCAAGTGCCTACAATGCAATGCGGATGGATTTTTCGTGAGCGTCACAGTATCTGATACGCTCTGAGCCACGCGTGAAATATTTGCGGTCCTGATTTCACAGGATGGGTACTAAACACGTCAGTTGGTCAAGATCGGCAAGACAGAGTAGCCAAAAACAATTCCCATGGAGCTGAGACGCAAATATCAAACCTTTGTTCTCGATTTCTGGACAGGGCTTGAGAAATGTCAACTTTTCCTCGGCCTGCGACCAAAATCTAGGGATTCCTGGGCTGCGGAATCCACTTTCTCCAGTCGAGAGCTGTCTCAACATCAGCAGACCAGAGTCTGTGAGAGCTGCTGGACCTCAGAGCGGTTCAGCAGCAATGGGACCACTGGCAGCATAGATGCATCACCTCTGTTCTTGGTCAGTCCTCCTCCTAGAGTCACACGGCTGAGCAGCAGGGCTGGGCGCTCCATTTCGGGCGGCTGCCAGCCAAACACGTTCTCGCCGCGGTCGATCGCGCTGACCACGTCGGCTCCCCAGCCGTCTTCATGCAAAGCCGAGCTGATCTGCGCACGTAACTCTGCCAGCCTCTTCAGACTCTTCGACTGCACGAGCTTCGTCGACATGAACTGGCCGTGTACTGGCTCGACAGAGTTCTTCAAGTCGACCAAAGTTGGCATCGACATCTGCGCCTTCACCTGATTGGAGAATTGTGACACCATGCTCAGCGATGCCGCCAGACGCTCCGATACTGTTGACTCAACACGTTTGCTCTGCTGAAGTGCCGACGCTTCTGGACCGAGGATGCGGTCCAATCTCTCTTTCGCAAGAGTGCCGCGCACATGGCGCAAGTCGTTGTGCAGTTGCTCAAACGCCTTTCGAAATGCTTCAGCGTCACCCTGACTCAGCGATGACGACTTGCCACGGTTGCTCGCGCTTGACGCTGCTGCTGCAGCTCCAGCATCGCTCGATCGTTTCATCTGTTTACGAAGCTCACGGTTCAGCGAGTCCAAAGCAGCCTTCTCTTTATGCGACTCGTCCAACGTGAACGCAAATTGCTCTCTCTCCTTCGTCAACTGGTCCTCCAATTGCGCCTTCTCGTTGGAGGTCTGGCTAATCACCTCGGTGAGCCGCAACACCTCGCTCTCCAGCTTCTGCGTCACGACGCGGTACTGGCTGTCCGAACGCTCAAGCTCGCGAATGCGCCCTTGGAGCGCTTGGCAAACGTCGTTGAGCTCATTCAAACTGCCTCGGAGCGTCGAAGCATTGAGCAGCTCCGTGTGGATCGACTGCGCGCGGATGCGCCACTGCGGACGGCCCTCGAGCGCCTCGTCGTTGTTGCGCGTGCGAGAGCGGCCAGCGACGGCATCGATGAACGCTCCACGGCAAACCGACTTGAACAGCGAGCTGATCTTGTCCTTCAACGACGACACCAAGCTGAGAAGCGAGTCCTGGGAGAAAGATACGAGGTCGCTCACGTCAGCTTCCTGGAGACGGCCGAACGAGAGCTGGTCTTCCAACAGCATCCAGATACTCTGGCTCTCAGACGCGTACGCATGGGTTAGCTCCACAACATCGCCGCCCACGGCCACGACTCCGTCCAAGTCCTCGTCGGAAGGAGCAAGATCGATCTCCGCCCGACGGTAAAAATGCTGGGAGACCGTCACGAGGAGCGATGTCTCCTCAATGAGCTTTTCAATGAACGGGAGCAGCTGCGCGCGTAGATCTTCGCGAGTGTCGTTCTCTGGACTGAGCAGAAAGAGCCGCACAGAGCGAGCAAACGTGATCATGACAGCCAGGGAGAACGACAGCGAGAGCACATTCTTCCGTGCATGGAGCTTCACCACTGCGCAGCGAAGCGGGAATCCTTCGGCCGCAGGTGCTGCTGAAGTGGACGAGCGCGTGCTGTACCACTCGTCGAGAATCGTCACGAGGCGGTCGTAGGCAGTCGCCTCACCCGCGCGAGACGAATTCAGCGTGCCATCCGCAAATGCTGCAAGACCAGTGTCGAGTGCAGACTCGAGAATGCCAACATGGGTCGCGTCGAGCTGCGTGCAGCCTTGCACAAACTCTTCTTCAGTCGTCAAGTGGCACTCGAGCATGAACAGGTCCTCCTTGGCTTGACATGACACTGCTGCGAGCTTCTCGCCAAGCAGCAGCTGCTGAATTGAGCGTCCTGAATCGAGCAAATTGAGGTTGCCTTCCATCGAGTCTTGCTGAAGTACCTGGTCGAGATCCTTTCTCAGGTACTGCACCAGGATGTCAGCTTTCCCAGCGATTCTGCCCAGACGAAGGCGAACGCGCAGCATCTTCTGGTCCATCTCGGACAAAATCGAGTTAGGGATGATCGCTCGGAAGAACGCGTTCTCCAGGTTTGCCTGCTCCGCATTGATCTTCTGCTTGGCAGCCTCGGCCTCGTGCTCTCGAGCAGCAGCGGCAAGTGCGCGAAGACTCATGGTCTGGTTCAGCGCAGAGTGGGTCGTTCCCTTGAGAGTCTCGAGCTCGCCAGTCTCCACACGGAGCTGAGCCTTCAAGTGATTGATTTCTTCTCGGTGCGTCTGCGCGAGATCTCGGAAGCGCGCGATCGTTCGATCCTTGTCCTCAATCACCGTTTTTTGGTCCGCTAGTGCCTGTTTGGCCTCCTGTAAAGCCACGCGCTGCGCCTCGATTTCAGCACGGAGCTCGTCTTCGTACTCGCCATGCTGGTGCTCCATCTCTTCGGCCATTTCCTTAAGCGACTCGAGTGAGATCACAGTCGCTTCCAGGTCTGCGACCTTGTCACCCAGCGACAGATTCTTCTCCGTGAGGTCTTCAACCATGCTCTCGTACGCATTCGCAATGTCGAGAAGCTCTTTCAACTCCTCCACTTCCAGCTCCAACTTGACGCGCTTCGTTGTCTGCAAGAAACATATACAACGAGTTATAGTTTAGTACATACGCACGCGTAAAGAGAACAAGAGATCATACAACTCCTTACCAGTTGCTCCACTTCTTCACGCAACGCGAGCAGCTCGGTGTGTTCGCGTTGTGCCTGTCGAAGCTTCTTGTTCAGCTCGGCTTTCTCCTCCGATGAGCGTTCGTGAAGCGCTTTCACTGCATTGCGCAGCTTTCGGTTCTCTTCCGCGAGCTCATCCGACGAGATCGTGCCGTCTGGGTGTTCGGGAGCCGCAGAGTTGAACGCCATCGACGCCTTCAGCTTCTCGATCTCTTCCATGCACTCCTCCACACGCTCCTCTGCGATCTCCTTGTCCATCTCAAGCGTCTCCTTCTCGAGTGTCATCATCTCGATCATCTCTTGGAACTCGGCGATCTGTACTTCGAGAGTCTCGACCTTGCGAGCGCCCGTGCTCTGCTTCGCCAGCGCTATCGCCACTTCCTCCGCTTTCTTCTGCTCTCCAGCTGTAAACTGCGCAATGCGGATTTTCTGCTGTGCGATCTCAGCCTCCAGGGACTTGATTTCCGACGCCTGGGTCGCGTTCTCGAGACGCAGCTCGTCGGTCTGGTCTTCGTGTTCG
Organism: Globisporangium paddicum; assembly: GCA_023334015.1. Classification (NCBI taxonomy): domain Eukaryota; phylum Oomycota; class Peronosporomycetes; order Pythiales; family Pythiaceae; genus Globisporangium; species Globisporangium paddicum. The sequence goes on from JAASFV010000316.1 coordinate 8,094, forward strand.
ATCTGCAGCTGGGAGATGTGATCTTCCAGCTCGGCGCGCACATTGCGGACGTGCTCCTCTGCTTCGTGCTGCACCGCTTCGATCTTTCCGAGAAGCTCGGCTTCCATACTCGCGGCTGCATCCATGCCAGAGTCGACCTCCATGGGCTCCTCCTCAACGTGTTCTTCCTGCTCTTCTTCAGCTTCGTTGACTGCATCAACAGTCTCTTCGCCCGCTTCCGCCGTGGCATCACGCGCGGCATCGCGCATGACTGCGAGACTCTGCTTGAGCTGCTCGACGTTGCGGTTCTTCTGCTCGAGCTCCTCTTCGAGTTTCGCGATCCTCGCCTTTGCGTCTGCGAGCTGCTCGTCGTTCGCACTTGAAGTTGCTCCCATCGGCGTGCGCGAGGTCGACGAGCGTCGCGTGGCGCCAATGTCTAGCGACATCCGCGACGAGCTGGCAGCAGCGCTCATCGAGCCTGAGGCGGCGATCGTCGGCTTTTTAGCAGCAGCCGCCGAGGCGATTCCGCCGCTGCTCGTGCCTCCAAAGCTACCATGTGCAGTCGCGTTCGTGGGCGTCGAGCTGGAGCTGCTCGGAGGCGTCGCGACCGACGACGAGCGTGAAAAGGACGCCGTGCGGGTCACTGACGAGCTTGGTGCGGCCGCCGGTGGGCGCTGCTGGGACGACGTCGTCGCCGCACCGACCCCTGACGCGCGGCGGTCGCGCAGCTGCTGTAGACGACTCGCAGTGGCCCCGACACTCACGCTTGCTACTGCGCTCGCGGACCGGGGCGCCTCCCCCGGCCGGGACAACACGGCCTTGATCTGCTCGTAACGCAAAAATAATCATAACAACAGAGACGTCAGTACGCACCCACAACCTATACACAGCCGCCACATATACACATACACATAGCGCCTTACGCACCTGCGCCTTCTTGCAGAAGAGCCCGTGGTTGGGCGGACACGTGAAGTAGACCTTGCCGTTGAGCTCGCCGTTGTTCTTGCCGTCGGGCCGGTCGAGTTCGATGCCGACCCACTCGCCTGCCGCGAACTCGGTCTCGCCCACGAAGCGCACAACGCCGGATTTCCCGACCGCGTAGGACACGACGCAGCCCACGTCGATCTCCATGGCCACACGCAGAGAGACAGAGCGCGCCACGTAGCCACGTACTGTGTATGAGCTTGTATTAGATCTGGTTCATTTTCCAGGCAAGGAAGAGCATTGTGCAATACCGTATTGATACCGGTATATATCGGTAGAAATACCGATGGGAGAGATGACACAGATTGTAATTTATGTTGCTGGTTGCATGATCAGCGGATGGGCGACAAAAGAAAGCGAAGGCGCGCTTTTTGGTTTCTCAGAACAGGAAAACAACAGCCAGGTGCGTGTATGAGGCCGTCTCTCCCTGTGTGTATGGGCGTGTGTGTGTGTGTACGAGGCCCACGTATGTGCATGTGTACGTGTATGTGTCTCCACTAACGCTGTGTGCCTCTGTGTGTGTGTGTGTTTTGTTTTCTGGCAATCCCCATACAGCACCGGAGAGGAGTAAAGCAACACGACCTTACACCTTTTCTTCTTCCCAGCCCGCCACTAAATGCAAACGATGGGCACGACGACGCAGCTCGGGGGATCCGTGCTCTCAGCGGGTCCGACTGGAAATGGGTTAGTGGACAAGTATGTGGAGTTAATTATGTGACCACCTGCGAATAAGAGTGCATGTATGGGATCACATGATGGTCCATAGCGACGACGAATGGCTTAGAATGGCATGTTCACTAACGCGCTCTCGATGCGTTTCTATTGTGTGCGTTTGATGAATTACAGCGTGACGTATGGCAAGCTGCCGCCGCTCAACCCGGACGACCTGAAGCTGCCACCCCCGGCGCCGTCGGCGGCTGACAAGGTGCCCCCAGCCGACGCGATCTCGATCAGCGAGGTGTGGGAGGAGATCAAGGCCAAGACCAAGGAGATGTACGATACTATGCTGCTTCTATGGTTGCTCGTAAGGTGATGACTAACTGACCATAAATGGTGTAACAACAGGATCCTGGGCTCGTCGGTGTCGGGTCTCGTGTCGGTGATGCGCGGCTTCAACTTTACGTTCGCCGGCTGCATGGTCGCGCTCGCGGTCGTCCAGATCATCAACTCGGACTCGGCCTTTAAGGTCATGGCCGACGCGCTCTCCGTCATCTACACCATGTACGTTCAATTTTTAGCTCTATCCACGACACTGTCACTCACTGACGAACAAAATCACACTAAATCTCATTTAATTATGTAATTGTAGCTTCTTTGCGCTCATCTTGCTTGGCTACGAGCTGCGAACGCAGACGGTGGACACGATCCTCCGTGACAGCTTTGGCTTCATGTACAGCCCGTGGGGCCGCTGCCTGTTCCTGAGCATGTGAGTGCTATTTGGCAGTCTACATCTACTTGACGCGGTGATGTGAATCTAAAACTAATATCTATTTGATGTGCTTGCGCAGGATCTCCATTTTCCCGTTCGGCATGGTCGGTGTCTACGGCGTGCTCGTATCGCTCATGGGCTTCACGAACGCCTACTTCAACTACTACGTGATCATGAAGCACCCCTCGTTCACGCGTGGCGTGCCAGACTACGTGCCGCCAGATGCCACGCCATCGGCCTCAAACCTGGCCGTGTAAAGCGATGGCACAGCACAGGAAAAGCGGATTTTGCGTCGTCACTCTGCCGTGCCCAGGTAGAGACGACTGACGCATTGGAACCTGCTTAGTTCACCACGAGTCCCTTGATCTGCATTCGTTTCCCTTCTTTTAACCTAATAGTGAGCAGCTTCTGCTGCTTGTATATGTTTATCACGTGCTGGATGGTGGTGTTCTCACTCAATCTCGTGAAAACTAAGTTAGCGGAGACCTGGTGTATGCGCTAAAGTACGAAAAGCATCTTCACAGCAGTGCAAAAAGCTTTTTCACAAAGCAAAACATTCAAACAGATCAAGACAAGATGCCGCGTGACAACACCGCCTCCGCTGCCGACATCTGCGAGCAGGTGTGCAAGAAGCAGGCGTGCGCGATCCAGTTCTGCCTGCAGCGTAGCGACTACCAGGAGCGTCGGTGTGCCGAGACCATCAAGCGCTACTATGACTGCTGCGAGGCAGCCAAGCGCTCCCAGCAACGACAGCAAGAGTAACAACACCATACAGACCAACGTCACGCCACGTGTATTGTCTGGATACCATGTGGGCGCTATGGTTTAGTTGCTGAAGTGACTTTAATGAGCTTTTCATGCAGCTGCAAGAGCGTCCAGAGCACGTGGGAGCTGCTCAGCATCAAGACACTGTTGGGAAACGAGCGATGCCAGTAAGTACGGCTTACAGTACCAAGTTGATGTGATGTGATATGGTTTTTTAGTGGACAGCCAACATGTGTGTACCTTGTAATCTCCCAGGAGAGCATGAGGTGCGTCGAGGCAGCGACTTGGAGCAGCAGGAGCAGCGCCTGGCCGACCATGAGCACCGCCACGCGGACGCTCGCTTGCTGCAGCAGGCTCCTCGTCATCGATAGCGGCGTGCATGTTGTCTGTGACGTCGTCATGGCGGTCGTCACTTGGGACGCAGGCTCATGCAACGGCTGGCTTCGTGGCGCTTTTTTCTTTTTCTATTAAGCAGAGAAGCGACCACACCACTAGGTGAGCAAACCTCAGCTGGTCCATTGGGATCTCCTCAATGAATTCTGCCGTACCTGCTTGTGCGTCTCAGCGTCGCTCTCATCGTCGTCGTGGAGGTCGATTGAATGCCGCAGCTCAGCGACGAGCTCCCGACCGCGCTGCTGGCTCCACTTGGCAGCGCCTTCTCGTGCTGACGACGGCGAAAAGACGATGAGTTTAGCTGTGAGCAGCACAAACGTGTGCGTCGTGGCGCTCAGGCCCGTGAGCGCAAACGTGATGCGGTCGTAGATCAGGTTCTCTTTCTAGACGCGCAAGCACGAGTCATCAGAACTGCAAAGCTTATGGTGGGGGCATCTAATGCCAGTGGCCTTACATGATTGTGCATGATGGAGAAGATGGATGTCGTGAAGAGCGTCTCGGTGGCGGCGATCACGATCTGCGACCACGTGAGGCGCGCCTCGAGCTGGTCAAACATGCCGACCGACACGACGTCCATGAGCAGTCTACGAGGCCAAGAGAACAGTAAGACTAGTATACCACCAGTCCAAGCCCAACCAACAAAAAACACGTACAGTTGAATGAGCAGCTGTACGTGTCGATTCTGCTGCGGCGAGTCGTAGTGATAGAGCAAAAGACCCTGCGCGCCGAGCCCGATCGCGACAATCACGAGTCTCCAGAGCACGACCTCACGCCGCGAATTCTCGGCTCGCAAGCTCGTGAACGGTGTTGCCAGAGCAGTGGCGATGCATGCGCGTCCCAGCCACAGAGCCGTCCAGAGCAAGTGCAAGAGCTGCTCCATGCAGACATGCTGGACAGGACGAACACAGCAATGGATACAATAGATGAGAAGCTGGGAACAATTACACATCGAACCAGTGCCACGACGCACCTGGTCGTACATGAGTACGTTCTGGACCACTAGAAGCACCATGTTGTGGACCCAGAGCGTGCGGTCGATCACCAGAGGCGCGACATCCGCTGCAAGGCTCGTGTAGTACTGAAGCAAGCCGTCGAGCGGATCCGCCGCGTGTTTCTTGTTCGTGTGGCCTGTTGTGGATGCAGAAGACGCGCCAAGCACAGTCTGAGCACTGTGGTTACCAGTGGCAGCACTGATAGCGGTCATAGACGCGTGGTGCGCAGCCACAGAGCCGCTCGCAGACGCCGCGGAGACGCGCTTCTTCTTGCTCATCTTTGTTTTTCTATCAAATTGAGCTTGAATTCGTGTTGAATATAGGAAAATGAACCTATTTTAGGATTAAAATAGGTTCATTTGTACCATTGCTTCCCTGGACACGACAAGCCGACAACCAAGACGAGATGCTCGCCCAATTCATGCGCCGCTCGGCTCGCCGGGCGCTCCAGACCAGCAGCAGTCGTGCTGTCAGATGCCAGCTCAGCGCTGCGACTGCCCAGATGCTGTTGGCCCCGCGCCTGCCGTTGTCGCGTGCGTTTTCGACTTCGGACGAGGTCGCCGCCGCTGCGAACGCGGCCGTGCCACTCGACGCCGTGGAGGAGAACCGCTTCTTGGAGCTCGCGGACACGGCTCTGCACGACATCATGTCGTGGCTCGATGGCGTCGAGGAGATGCTCGAGGAGTCCGACATCTCGCTCGTGGTATGATGCATATGATGCGTTTTGTCGTTGCTATTACATGGTGGTCAATTCTAAATGCTGGTGTACTGATATTATTTATTGTATTTATGCAGCAAGGCGTGCTGAAAATCGACCTGGGCGAGGAAGGCACGTGGGTGATCAACAGACAGATCCCGAATCGCCAGCTCTGGTGGTCGTCGCCGATCAGGTGCGTGCTCACATGCTGGAGAATGCTGCACCAAATACTCCCCACTAAACATTTATTTTTATTCATTTTGTGTGCTTGTGTGTGCGTCCAGCGGCCCGCGTCGCTACGAGTACGACGCCGAGACGGCCACGTGGCGTAACACGCGTGACGGCACGGAACTCATGGAGCTGCTCCACAACGAGATCTTCGAGGCGACCGGCATTGAGATTTATTAGTAAACCCCAGCACACACAAATACAAATCCCACCACCAAAAGCCCACCAAACTCTGGGAATAAATGACTGGCTGAAGAGCTCCATCTATTGTGTGATGATGCCACATGGACCCACTCATCCAGTTCCAGGACCTTCTCTCTCTATTCACTCTATTCGTCCTCGTCGACGTCCTCTTCAGCGAGCAGATTCTCTCGCTTCAGGTCGACTTCGTGGCGCTCGTCCATGTAATTCTACAAGAATTAATTTTTATCATCACAGAGGACATGAAAAAAATAACAACAAAAATTAGTTACCATACCATCAATGCCAGCACAAACCAAGAGACCTCACATACCGCTAACAGGACGCCGCGCGTGTGCTCCGTCGAGGCGTCGAGTGCACTGGCGCCGCCCAGCAAGCCCCGCCGTCGCGCCTCGTCCTCTTCCCACTCGGCGATCGCGCGGTCGCGCAGTTCCAGGATGTGCTCGCGGCGCCGCTTCTCGTTCTCAACCTCGGCGAGCTGCGCGTATAACTCCTTGTCCTCGTCCGTCATCTTGCGCCACATATCGCCCATGATCTTGCGCGTCTCGGATGCCGACCGCCGCGGCTTGAGCTTGTTCACCGCGTCTTTCTGCACCTGGCAGTACATGATGAACGGGTTGAGCGGCCGCGGCATCTTGTGTTCCTGGATAACGAATTTTTTTTCACATTGGATACCAACATTGTTAGAAATAATACCTCAGTGTAGTAGAGAGTGTGTGGTGTGTGCACCTTCTTATGAGGACGCTTGGCCGTGTGTCTGCCATTATTCACAAGGTGCTTTGGAAGCTGAGGCTTCTTCATAGAGGTTGGACTGTAGTTAACATACGAGGAGTACACAGTAAGAAGACCTCGCCACCAGTACCCAACGATGTCCCACAGGTACGCACCGTCGGGCTGTCGCGAGGTGTGACGACAAATACTGCTGCTCTTCTCGCGTGAGCTCGCTCAGTGCCGGCTGCCAGAGCTCTGAAATAACCGATTCATAAATCAGTACTCTCACATATACAAACACATAGCAAGCAGGGAGAAACGTACTGGCATCATCTTCGTCCCGAATAACGTCCTCAACTGGCGGCATCACGTCAATGTATCCGCTCGCAGCGGTCGCTGTCCGGGACGTGAGCTTGCCACGCGTCGGGTCGTTGCCTATCCACCGGTGTGCGTACAGCACCCTTCGGTACGCGGCCACTTGCTCGCATATCGAGAACACGATCGCGCACTCGAACGGAATGGGGAGGTTCAGATCTGCGCAGAGCTGTTCCAAGAGAAAAGTCACAAAAGCGAAGAAGAGCTATTAGCGTGAATCATAAAGTCTGCACAAAAACGCTTTGCTGGCGTACCGTGCTCGCGAATGCCTGGACATCGGCGAACTCGCTGCTGATATCCCACTCAAACTGGTCGCGCAACTGCGTGACAACACACAATCACAATGTTAGCCTCACATGCGACCAAGGTTCGTGAGTTACAACAACATTCACTCACCGCCAATCCGTCAATGATCAGGTCCAGGTAGATCGGATGCAGGCTCTCGGGCACGCTGAGGTCTGCGCCGATAAAGGACGTGAATGTGGACAGCTGGCGGCGAATCGACTCGGCGATGGCTTCCTTGACGCTCTCGCAAAAGCGCTCGTCCAGTGCGATCTGGGCCGCGACGGCTTCCGGTGACAGCGCCGACGTCGCTCTATGGTAATAATCATGAATCAACAGAGTTAGCATGCCACTTAAGTCACTAAAGCAAGTTCATAGCATGGGCTGACGTACGCGTTGAGCAAGAACGTGTCCTGGTATCGCGTGCCGTTCACGTCCACGTCGATGCGGATGGGGCACATCAAGTCGCTCGACGCCTTCACGCGGGTCGGCGCAGCCACCTCGGCCGCCAGCTGCTTGGACTCGACGCGTCGCTTGCGCTTGCGGTGGTTGTTGTTGAGCAACGAAGAGCTATTCGAGCTACTCGGGTGCGCCGGCTCGAGTGTAATGAGGCTCTTCCGGTCGCTAGCGTGTCGAGGAAACTGTAAGCAGAGAGACTGCTGTTAGTGGCAGCAATACGCGAATGTTTGTTGCTGTAGACGCAATAGGTACCTGCGTGGGGGTCGACGTGCGTCGCGCGACGCTCGCGATGGGCGCGAGCGGCTTGGCGACCGTATTCGAGATGACCTGCCGCGCGAAAAGAATCTGGAAGCGCTCGAGCAGGCTCTCCACCGCCATATCCGCTCTCTGTGTAGCCATCATGCACACCATAGACGAGAAGCTGGTTAGAGATCAAGCTGATGATTGGCACAAGGTCCAGAGTTGTAAACACGCTACATGGATCACGAACGCAAACAATCAATCAAAGCTTGCTGCCCCGCCCAATCTACCCATCACCGCCACACAGACACAGACACACGCGCGGGACATGCTATGCAAAAACTCTCTCTCACACATAGAGATAGAGAGACACAGACAGTACGTACGTCGAGCGCGACTTTCTGTCTCGTGCGGTTTTCAGGCGCCAGGTACTCGCGAAGCTGCTCGAGCGGCCATGCGAGCTGCTGCGCCACCTTGACGTCCGAGAGCGCGTGGCGCTGCATGAAGCGCGCGAGGCGGTCGGCCACGCAGAGCGCGCCCGCGAGGCCCGCGCCGCCGGCCGCCATCGCCGCCATCGCCGCGCTGCTGGACGAGCTCATGGGCGAAAGTGTCGGCGGGTGGAAATGGGGTGGGCCGAGGAGCGCGTCCCCCCTGTGAAAACCGATACTTGGTACGGATTTCGAAATTCGCAGGGAGAAGCAACTGTACTTCACAAAAGAGATTGTACAGGGAATAGAGAATGTATAGAATGGGCAAAATAGTTTTGTGGAGGAAGGTAAGCAGCTGGCGCCCTCGTTCGCGCGCAATTTTTGTTTGGCTCAGGTGGATGCATGACGCAGTGTACGAGCCGCGCTGTCACGGTCACTCTATCTAGGCACAGAGGCAGCAACATGCAGTACGAAGCACTATGAGAGTAACCAGAGCTCATGGGCATGGCAGTTTCATTTTGAGTGGCGTGACACGGAGCATGGAGTCAGACGTAGAGCATGACGTTCTTCTAGCGATCGCATCTACTACGGTGTCTCGTGCACGTTCAGCGACGCGCGAGTCGCAAACAACGCCTCCAGATCCGTGTTGCGCTGGTCGGAGCGGCGTCGAATGCCCGGTGCGCGCTTCGCTTCTTCTGCGCTGCTATTATGGCTACTGATAGCGCTGTCGATCGAAATACTCGCGCCCGACAGCGTTTGCTGGGACTGCTCGTGCTGCTGCGAGAGCGCGAGCCGATGGTTGCGCGAGAGGCAGACGGAGGGCGACCGCGGCGAGCCGACCACGTCGATGGAGAGCGTCGGGACGAGCGCGTTCCGCCGACGTACGATGCGTCGCGACGAGAAGCGCTCGCTGAACTGCACTGCGTTTGCGTCAGCCTGCGAGGCCGTCGACGTCGTCGTCTGACTGGCGGCGCTGGTCATGGCGCGTCGCGGTGGGGAGTCTGGGATGTGGAAGCCCATGATGGCGCTGTTGGTTTGGACGTGTGTAGCCTGCGAGAAGGTCTGGTTTGGCTGGATGATGATATTTCCAGCGCAGTCGGGCAAGACAGGGCTGGCTGTGGGAAATGGGCAAGTGAAATTGTGGTGCACCTTGGAGAAAGGACAGCAGTCTCTCGTGACTGGGAAGGCTCTGCCGCTTGTGGAAGAGCACGCGTTGAGACACGCTCCACCACCTGCCTCAATGGCTTCATGAGCTTCTCATAACACTGGAGTGTAGACAAGCAAGTCCGAGTCGTAGCTCCTGGCCACGACCTCCAGCTGCGCATGCGCGTGTATGCTGCTGGACCCCCAACCGCTTGCATCGACTCGATAAAGTACGAAATACAACTTGCACTCGCCAAAGTGCGAAAAATCTGCAAAGTACATACTCGACAAAGTACGAATTCCAATTCGGCAAAGTACGAAATACCACCGCGTGTCAAGTCAGTCAGTCATTCGAATCAATACCATTAGAGCGCAGAAGATGCTGCCGCGTACCGGCGGCTCCAAGGGCCACGCCGCCCGCGTCGACTCGCGCAAAGTGATCCTGGGCGTGCTGGCGCTCGTGTTCGTAGCCTACTTCGCGGTCGTCAACATGTATTTCTCGCTGCCCAGCGATGCGAACGCGAACGCGGTCGTCGCCAACGCCAACGTTCCTCACGAGAAGGCCAAGCACCACGAGCCTGTGGCCGCCGCCGCGGCGCTTGCGAAAGACGAGGAAGAGGCGACGACGCAGCCGCCAGCCAAGACACCCAAGACCAGCGCGCACAAGTGGGTGCGCAACCCGAACCGCCAGTACGTCTGGCTCGACGTGGCGATCGACGACGTGTTCATTGGCCGCGTCACAGCTGAGGTACGCCTTTGTGTTTTGGCTGGTGTTGTGATTGAGAATGGAACTCATCATGCTTATCGTGCTTATAATATAATGCACTGTGCAGCTGTACACGGACATGGTGCCCAAGACGGCTGAGAACTTCCGCGTGCTCACAACGGGCGAGAAGGGACCCGAATACTCGTTCAAGAACAGTGTCTGCCACCGCATCCTGCACGGCTTCATCGTCCAGTGCGGCGACTTTACGACCGGCAAGGGCTACGGCGGCCGCAGCATCTACGGGAGTAAGTTCGACGACGAGCCCAACGGCCTGCGCCTCACGCACTCGAAGCGCTACATTCTGCAGATGGCCAACTCGGGGCCCAACACGAACGGCAGCCAGTTTTGCTTCATGCTCGGCCCCGCGCCGCACCTCAACGGTCGCCACGTCGTCTTTGGAGAAGTCGTCGACGGCTTCGAAGTCGTGGACAAGATGGAGCAGGCTGGCGTCCAGGCCGACGGCATTGCGCTGCAGCACAAAGTTCAGTTCCTCGACGGCGGCGAGTACCTTCCGTAAGGCCTCAAATCTCAGGTAAGTCTCAACTATGACGGCGAGTAGCTCAATTGGTTGCATAGTGCGTAGCTGCTCGTCGTGATGTGGCTGTCAGTGAATACAAATGGAGAGATTGACAAAGCCCCATACTCGCTTTCTATATATATGTGTGGGGGTGTAGTCTATTGCATTGTGGATCTAGGAGAGATGCCCCATCTTCTCGGCGAACTCGCGGTACTGGAGCAGCGAATGCGGTGTGGAGCCTGGGGCGATGTCCTCGAGTGCGGCTTCAAAGTGACGCATCTGAACGGCTTCCGCAAAGATCGACTCGCGCAGCGCCTGGAGTGCAGCTTCACGGCAGACGTTCTGTACAAGCAAGCAACAAGGGTCTCAAGATCAGCCAGAAGCAATTGACCAACTCATGTGGACGAGCACCCACGCTTACCTCCAGTTCGGCTCCACTGAAGAAGGACGTCTTGGCAGCGATCGCAGCCAAGTTGACGTCGCTCGCGAGTTGCATGGGCTTCGAGTGGATCTCCAGGATCTTGAGCCGGTCAGCTTCCCCTGGCAGGTCGACATACAGGATTCGGTCAAAGCGGCCTGGGCGCAGCAGCGCAGCATCAATGCAGTCAGGTCGGTTCGTCGCGCCGATCACCAAGAGTCCTAACAATGGGGTGAAGAAATCCGACCATTTTGAAAATCGTCATTAGAAATTGGTTCTTGCCGAAACCAATTTGTACAACACTATGAAAACGTACCATCGGCGGATTCGACACCATCCATCTCGTTAAGCATCGTGGACATGACGCGCATGGCCGAGCTTGAGCCGGATCCGGCGTCACTCGAGCCGTCGAACTGGCGCTTGGCCACGAGCACGTCGATCTCGTCAAAGAACACGATCGCCGGGAGCGCAGCGCGCGCATCGCGGAACACCTGACGTACGGCCGCCTCAGCGTCACCGAAGTATGGCGAGAAAACTTTCGCAGCTGAGAGCGTGAGGAACGTTGCACCACTCGAGTGCGCCGCGGCACGCACGATCGTACTCTTGCTACAACCTGGTGGGCCGTAGAGCAAGATCCCACGTGGTGGCTTGACGCCCAGCCGCGTGAACGTCTGCGGGTACTTGATCGGCCACTCGAGCGCCTGCTGGAGTGCGAGTTTCGTTGCATCCTGGCCACCGATGCTGTCCCATCCTAAGCGCTCAAAATCTTTCCTGTAACCACAAAACAATAACAACAAGCTTAGTCGCCACAACCAATCAGCCAAGGCCAGGTCAACACCAAAGATGCCACATACGAGAAGCCCGCGGCGCCACGGAGCGAGGAAGCGACGACCACCTGCATCGCCTGCTCAAAGTCCGCCAGTGTCACCTCAAATGCGTCCATGTCGGCTTCAGTTTCCTCCTTGTTGACGGCCTTGCCACTGGCATCCAGTAGCGTCGCGTACTGGAGCTCGTCCTCTTGTTCGCTGGTTCTATCACCATTCTTCAGCAGAAACGAAAAGAACCGAGCCGTCGTTCTCTCCCCACTGCTGCCAGCATCCCCTTCTTCACTTTGCTGCTGTTGTTGTTTCGCTACAAACCATAATGGGATCGCAATAGGGTTCGCCTGCCACGCGTTGCCCGCGACGACCGTCGAAAAGTTGGCGTTGTAGAGCGGTTTGCTGTGGCGCTTCCACTCAGTCCACCACTCGTCGAGTTCGCGGTCGCGCGTCATGACCACGAACTGTCGCGTCGTCGCAACTGCAAGCGCCTCGCGACAGAGCGCGGCGATGTCGGCGCCCACGTAGCCGATCGACTTGCGCGCGAGCGCATCGTAAAGCGCCTCCTTCTCACAGCTGTTCGTGCCACCGATCGGCACCTCCTGCGTGCTCATCTGGAAGATTTTCTTGCGCGCTTCAGTGTTCGGTGGCGCAATGAACATCTCTCTGTCAAAGCGACCGGGGCGGCGCAGCGCAGCGTCAATCGAGTTAGGCAGGTTCGTGGCGCCCACGACGACCACGTGGCCACGCGCCTTCTTGTCAACGCCGTCCAGCAATGTGAGCAGCTGCGCGACGACGCGGCTGTGCGCTGATGCGCCGCTGGCCTCACGCTTGGGGCAGAGCGCGTCAAGCTCGTCGATGAAGATCACGCCCGCGCCCTTCGAGCGGCGCGCAAACTCGGACGCATCCGCAAAGATCCTACGCAGCACCGTCTCGGCGTCGCCCACGCCGCTCGTCATGATCTCTGCGCCGTTGATGATCTGGAGATTGAGCGGTACGAGCGTGCTGCACTGGTGCACGACTGCGCGCACGAGCAGTGTTTTGCCGACGCCAGGCGGGCCGCAGAGCAGCAAACCCTTTGGAAACTCAATGCCGCAGCGCTCGCCGAGTTCCGCGTTCTCCACGGGAAGCAGTATCATGTCGCGCAAAGCTGTCTGTTCTTTTTCGAGGCCTCCGATCTTTGGAGGAGGCGCGTCGCTATCAAGATGACCGGGTTTTGTTGATGAGCTCTCGTCATCATCGTCGTTGCTTTCATCGTCATCGCTTGTGGTGAGCGTGACGCGCGTGTTGGGCGTCACACGTGAGAAATCTGCCTCTGGATAGACAGAAATGACACGGAACTCGACCATCTGGTCGCCTTCGCCACCACTAGGCACGGGTAGCTGCACGACAGCGGTGCACCGCAACAGGAAGTGGTGCTGAAGCGTCTCCTGCAGCATCTGACGGTACTCGTAGCTCCGGAGCCACGCGCGAATCTGCTTGTGTGATGGTTGGTCAGTGCTATCGCTATCGCTTCGCTCTTTGGCAGCATCGACCAGCTCGAGTGTGACCGCGACGGCATTGCGCAGCTTGGCCTTTGGGATCCACTGCACGCCGCTGAACGCTGCACCACCAGCGTATCCAGTATCTTCGCCATTGAGGTCTCTGTACAGAACCTGCCGAGCTGTCAGTCGCACACAACCGTCAACGCGCAGTGGTCCACAGAAGCGACCGTTGCTGTCCGTCTCGTGGTCGTCATGTACCAGCGCTGAGCGACAGAGGAAGAGCGTGTCTCGACGGCTGCTGTTGTTGTCGCCATCGTCGCTGGCGCGCACCACGACGTACTGGCTCATATGCTGCGGACGCGCGCGGATGCGGCTCGCTGGCAGGCGGCAGCGCGTCGTGAAGCGGTCGAGCCGCGCAGGCGCAGACGCCGACGCAGCGGCGTATCGAATCGGCATCCTGCCAGTCCAATTGAGCTACTCATTTATTTCATGGGTGGTTGAGTCAATCCCATCACATTGCATATCCGCACATGCTAGATCATAGGTTTCAGTTCTTCTTCCTTTTCCACCAATCACACGCTCTCAATATCTCTATTTCAGCCAATGAGAGAGCAGACCACACAACAAAGGGGCTTTTTTTCAGTCAACGGCCAGCATTTGCAGAGCAGGGAAGAGCTGAGAAGAGCAAGTCAAGATGCGCGCCGCCGCCTCGTTCCTGACGCGCCGCCTCAAGGCCTCGGCCGCGGCCCAGAACGTCCACAAGCGCGGCATGGCCTCGGGCTCCCACGGCCACGGCCACGGCAAGGAGTACCCCTTCGGCATGCACTTCCACGTCAGCCCCGTGCACAAGAACCTTGCGCTCGCCTACGGCACGATGCTCTGGCTCTGGATTTTCTACCGAGCAAAAGAGGACGGCCGCGTCGTCTTGGTACGTGCACCCGTGTCTCTGTGTGTCGTATGAATAGATGCAGCTACTATGGCTGTCCGTATTGGAAGGGGTGTCGTTATGCGGCGGGATGAATGCCCATTTTCCGGTGGTCTCTCTTCATAATGATGATTATTCTGACGGTGCGGATTATTGATATTATTATTATGTGTTGTACTGTGTAGGGACTGGAGCACCCTTGGGACCACGGGCACGGCCACGGCGACCACCACGCGTCGTCGGGTCACCACGGAGCGATCCAGTACGCGCGCGCGGAGATCGGCGAGCGACCGTCGCTCGTGCAGGCCGAGGAAGAGGAAGCGGACGAGGATGACGAGTAAATGCAGCGCCACCGACCACAAGAACCAGCCAATTATACGGAAGCTGCTATGGGGAGAAGAGCGACATGTGCGAGGGGGACGCGAAGACGCGTCGACGCTTCCATTACGAGCGGGGTCCCGAGGGCTGTCGACAGAGAGCTACAGTGTAGCTCACAATGCTTCAATACAGAAAAAGCCAATTATCCATAATTGGCGCTCTTATATTCGACATTCGGTTAATAGTGTTGTGTACCTGAGCTAGGTCTGCGTGAGGTTCTTGCCGGCGACGCTGTCCCCGGAGAGCTGATAGAGCTGGTCGATCTGCCTCTTGAAGAACCGCTGGGCCTCAACGCGCTTGACCTTGAACGTGGGCGTGAGTAGCTCGTTCTCAACTGAGAGCAGCTCGTGGTGCAGATAGATCTGCCGCACGCGCTCGAAGCCCGCGAGCTTGGCCTTGGTCCCCGCGTCCTCAATCTCCTGCTGCACAAGCTTCTTCAGGACCGGCTGGTCACAGAGTTCGAGTATCGAGAGGCCCGGGTCCGAGAGCCCGTGCCCAGCCGCAAGCCGCTTGAGCGCGAGCTCGTCCGGCACGACAATGGCCACGAGGTGCGAGTGGAAACTGTCGCCTGTGACGAAGAGCTGCGCGATGCTCGCGCACGTACTGAGCGCGATCTCGACCTTCTCGGGCGCCACGTACTCGCCCTGGGACAGCTTGAAGATGTTCTTCTTGCGGTCGACGACTTTGAGCTGGCCAAGCGGCGACCAGAGCCCAATATCCCCCGTGTGCAGCCAGCCGTCGTCGTCAAAGGCCTCGGCCGTCTTATGCGGCTGCTTGTAGTACCCGCGGAAGAGCGACGGCCCGCGGATGCAGATCTCGCCCCGGCCCAAACACGGCAGCCTCTCGTCGCCGTGCTCGCGGTCCGTTACATTGTAGTTCATGTCGGGCACGGATGTGAGCTTCATTTCGACGGCTGTGCTCGGGCCGCCAATGTACCCGGCCGAGCGGTCCGTCATGGCGGACGACGACGCCCCCGAGCACGTCTCGGTCTGGCCGTAGCCCTCGAGCACGTGTGTCATGAAGACCACACGGCAGAAGTTGAGCACGTCCGGAGCCAGCGGCGCCGAACCGGAGAACATAAGCCGACACCTGTCGAGGCCCAGGGACTCGGCGATCTTCTTGAAGAACAGTTGGTCCCAGAACGCGTGCTCGACGGCGCCAAACTTGGTGAAGCGCTTGACCTTGATCGAGAGCGCAGTCGCGAAAAGATAGGATGGAATCTTGGGTGCGGACGCCATCTTGGCCGTGACCTGGTCGTAGATCCGGTTGAGCAGTCGCGGGACGCCGCAGAAGAGCGTCGGCCGCAGCGCGCGCAGGTCATCGAGAATCTTGAGCGGATTGTTCTGCGAGAAGCCCACGCGGCCGCCCCGGTTGAACACGCTCACCTGAGCTGAGCGCTCGTAGATATGCGCGAGCGGCAGGTAGCACAGGTGCACCGTCTCGGTCGAGAACGTGACGCCGCCGGACGCGAGAAAGTCGAATGTACCCGCACAGTTCGACATGAAGTTGCTGTGCGTGAGCTCCACACCCTTGGGCTCACCAGTCGTGCCGCTCGTGTACATGAGCGTCGCAATGCTGCTCGCAATGGGAGGCACAGGCGGCAGCAGGTTCGCTTGGCCCTCGCTCTCGATGACGCTGTAGTGGAACACGTT
Source organism: Globisporangium paddicum (assembly GCA_023334015.1). Taxonomy (NCBI): domain Eukaryota; phylum Oomycota; class Peronosporomycetes; order Pythiales; family Pythiaceae; genus Globisporangium; species Globisporangium paddicum. The sequence continues at coordinate 24,358 of JAASFV010000316.1, forward strand.
GAGCTCAGCGGTGATGGCGGCGCTCTCGACTTCGTTGTCGCTAGCTCCGCAGATCACGATATTCCTCAGGTGCGGACACTTGGCTCGGAGCTAGAGAGGTGGAATTTGTCGGACACCAGAGGTCAGAGAGGTCATTGGGTTTAGGTGAACCTAGGCTAAGTCCAAGACGAGCCGAGCCATGTGCGAACCTGGGTGAGCTTCTTGAGCTCCGTGACGGTGCAGATGATGGTCGTGAGCTCGGTCTGGTTGAGGATGTACTCGGTGGACTCGGCACCCAGCGTGTCGTAGAGCGCGACGACGACTGCGCTGAACATGTAGGCAGCCTGCTCAGCCACGATCCAGTCGAGCGAGTTCTTCATGTAGATCCCCACCATGCGACCGTCACCAGTGCTCGGCATGAGCTTGCGGTGCATGAGTCCCGAGCCAAAGTGCGAGATGCGCGAGTAGATCTGATGCCAAATTCGCTCGTTAGTTGGAGAAGAGAGACAAGCAAGCAACCTCGTGCCAATCAAAAACGTACCTGCTCGTAGGTAAACCAGGCGTAGTCCTTTGCCTCGCCATCCACGATGGGCCGGTGGCCCAGGCACGCAAAGTCCTTGAACTCCTGGGCGCTTTTCTGGAAATTGTGGAACGTACTTTCGGCCTCTGGCATCGTGAGGCCCACGAACGGTTTGCTGGGGTCTACAGGGTCTGCTGGGATCGGATTCCGCGTCTCGTGCATCGCGCGGTGCACGGGGCCGTGTCCAGGGCGTTCGGTGCCTGGGAGCACGCGCGAGAAGCCGATCGGGGCGGTTGCCATGTTGACTCAGCTCACTATTAAGATCACAATGTCAAAGTCCCTCGATGTGTGTTTCGACGTCACTGAGATGGCGATGGGGAAACTGGACTGGGGCTTCTCGTGGTGAAGACCTGAGCAGCGCAGTTAAATATGAAGCTTTCCTCGTTGACTAGCGTCGAAGAATCCTGGTATTTATTCTCAGCCAACATGGGCGTATTTTTGGCCCACGCTGTGAGTTTGGGAGCTCGACTCGTCGAGTAATCTTCAGTTCTGAAGATGGCAGCACATTTGACATTTGTCAGTTTGCTAATGCGATGGAGTTCGGCTCTACAGGTGGCGTTGAACTATAAAATGCGTCTATTGGCGTGATGTCTAGTCCTTGCTTGGCTTCTTCTCCTTCGAGTCGATCATCATTGTAATTGGCCCATCGTTCACCTGATAGAGTAGATATGGGTACATTGTTTGTTATTAGTCACTCTGTCATTCGCCAGCAGCTCATCACAAGAGCCCCGATAGAATCACAACATAATATTAAATAGAAGCCACGTACCAGAGAGACCTCCATGTAGGCACCAAAAACTCCCTCGGCCACTTTCTCGCGCGCATGGGCGGCGCGCACGCGGTCGCAGAATTTGTCAAAGAATTCCTTCGCTGGCCCAGGTGCCACTGTTTATTACATTGGTACGCATGCACACATATTTAGAAATGCTCACAGAAACAGCCTCGGCAATAGTCTTAGGTGCTCTTCATAACGTACTGGAGAGGTGAAAGTCGGGCTTGTTGCCGGAGAAGTACCCGTGCAGGGTGAACTGGCTTACGAGCAGCACCTCCAAACCGTTCGAGAGCACCGAAGTCTTCCACGGCGTGTCCTTGGCGTCTGGCCAGATGCGGCAGTTCTGTTACAGAGATGGCGAGCACAGGAGCAATGTCAACCCAAGGCAGTTCAGATAAGAGATGAAAGCGTGACGCCACCAACCAACGCACCAGCAAACGGCGGCAGCAGAACTCGGCGTCCTCCTCCGTGTCGTTGCGCTCGATGCCCACGAGACAGAGCAGTCCCTTGCCAATCTGCCCGACAACTTCGCCCTCGACGCGCACGCTGGCGCTCGTCACGCGCTGCATCACCACGCGCATGGTGCTTATGTGGTCCCAATGGCAAAAATGAAGAGCTCAATTTGCACAAACACATTCAACCCCAAATGCTGAAAACTATATTTACCTTTTTAAAGTGTACTACTCTGTCCCAAATTAACGTGTGCAATTTTTTTGTGGTGTATACCACACCATTTTTGGCGTCATTTAATTGGCTGAAAATTTGATCAGCAGTTTTTGACAAACCCGAGCTTTGCCGCCACTAATTTGACGTGCAA
>JAASFV010000317.1:0-26401 GCA_023334015.1 Globisporangium paddicum
AAAGTCCTCCCCCTTTCGCCCATATTGCTCTGTTACAAACAGGCAATTAGATCGCAGGAACTGCTGATCCTTTTATCACGAGTCCTTGTGGAAGTCGTGTAACACACGCTTCCTCACTCTGTGTATTGTGCTGAGTAACTCGGGAATGCCCGGTTACAGGTTATCACGGTTGAAAATAAGCTACACAAAAGAAAGTTAATTCAGTAAATCGGGGCGAATCTTCCACTTTCAATTGTGAGGACTGGAGATCCGCTCTATTCTGGTAAAAGGAAGAAGATGGAATCCCATTGGCTAATTTAAGAACCCTTTTGGAGTCACCAGCGCCATTGATTTGAACTGATCTGCAAGGCAAAAAGGGCTAGTTGTCGCAACGCGCCCCACTTGCAAAAGAGATACAAGTGACGATGACTAAAAGCGACCGCGCAATGGCTCTCTGTGCCTTGGAGGCCGCGATCGCCTCCTCGAGGTATATTACCCACGACGCGGTTGAAAAGATGGGCAAGTGGACGCCACAGCCCGTGTAGGCGATTGATGCTATACGAGCGTAACGCGACCTGCGCATAGACCGTGAGGCATTTGAGTTTCTGTTGCAACGACTTGCCGTGCACCCAGTCTTCGCACGCAAACAAGACAAAGAGTAATCCCTTCCCCAACTGCAGATCGAAGTCTTACTCTACTCGTTGCAGCCCCTGAAGATCCACAAGTAGTGCAGCATTTTGGCATTGCTGAAGGCAATAAATTCAACGAGCTCACTGCAATTTGCGGTTGTTTTATGGATACTTTATTGATTTTGCAATGTGAATGTTTACTTGTTATATGCTCAGTTTGCAAATTCAGAGAGCGAGCCATGACAGCAATACTCAGCCTTGAAGCCGACTTGTAGCGTAGCCGACCGACCAACAAAAGCGAGGACACCAGCATCATTCCGAGGATGAGCCAGGGTTCCATCGTGTCTTGGCTGTGTAGGCGGGACCACATTTAAGTTGCTAAACGCCCCTGCCATCGACCCAGAGTGCTACTGCTCAAGAAAATCCGACTACTGCATTGGGTGCACAGCTCGTTTGCGATCACCGCAGGTGAATCTCTTTCTAACAGGTACCGAACTTGTTCTATTCTATTTTCGTCTATTGCACCGTACTGTATGCTAATTATTTGGTTCTATTTCATGCACCGTAAGTGGGCGCCCCAGGATCGTTGCATGGCAAGAGAGCGATGAGCATGACAAGGATTGCAAGCAAGCCCAATGAATATTTTCTGTCTGGTGAAAGTGTTATAGGGAGCAGCGCATATCCGTGCTGCTTCCTGTCTATCGCGACTGCTTACAAGATGCCAACGAGCCCCAAGCGAAGGAACCGCCCCTTTAACTGGTTGCTGGCACATCAGCGCATTGCTACTGAGCACGTCTTCGGCATGTTGAAGTCACGGTTTCCGATTATGAATGGTACCAGAGAGAATTAAGGGCGACGCCAATCTGTCGCGAGTTTGTAAGAAAATAGTGTGCTGCTTAGTATTGCACAATTTGTACGTTGCCGAGCTGATGGCTGGATCGGCCCTAAGCCTACTGCAGCTAGCGGGGAAGCTCTAGAAATTCATGCTGACGTGCGAAAAGAACAAGATAGTGAGGGAAGCGACGATTTGTGCATGTGCATCCAGGAAATAGTGTTACAGCGAAACGGCTACTAGATAAGCAACAATATAATGTCGTGCATGTTTGCATCCAAAATATCGTTTGTGGCGAAATGGCTACAAAGAAACTGTTGAGTTATCATAGAGTGTATCTGAGATGGAACATTATTTGTAAGGACACGATCGCAATGCGCAATAAGAAATGGGAATCACAGATCAATTACACGCGGCGCGAGAGCTCTAACTCAAGCGATTTATGCTGAAGATCAATCTGTTGGGTAAGCAAAGCGAGCTGCTGGTCCATGTTCTTCACTGTGATGCACAACTCTTCCTTGTAGAGCTCAAAGTGTTTTTGTTTTTTAAATATGAAGCCTCCTCCTCTTGCATGGTCATATCCACCTTGTGCCGCTTCTCACGCGCGGCTTCTCGCTCCTCTCGTAACACGCCGATCATGCACGTGATGGGCAGTGGGCTGCAAAGCGCCTCGTTTATTCTCTTCGTGCCAGACACAGGCGCGGCCGTGGTTGCAGCAAACTGTGGACGAGCACACACGGTGGCTTCACTGTTGTAGCTGCTGTTGCTGCTAGTAGCGGTGTCATCAATTACGTTGTCGTCCCACTGTTCCACAACACCCTTTTTTCTTGAGAGTCCAGGAGGCTGAACTCGATTCGATCGGGCTATATAATTATCGCTGGCGCAATGTTGTGGCAAACGCCAAAGATCTCACTCATTTCGTAAAAGTACTTGCATTTTTTGGCGAGTATTTCAATGGCAGCATTACGTACAATAAGCGTATTAGCGTCGTGATAATGTACGTGCAAGCAAATATGAGTTGTGAACGAGAGTGAAAACATACCTTTGATACTAGTTGATCGCTTTCTTTCAAGCCAAACCCCGACCTGGCCAGCTTTGTCTTGAACTGCTTGTACTGAGCTTCGAGCTCGATCGATTTCGGCTTGATCAGCATCGGCGTCTTCTTGGCAAGGGGGACGTTTGCGCTCGCATAGTGCTTGGCCTTCACTCCCTTCACGTATTGATCGAAGTTGCCTGCCAAGTACTCGATGAGAGTGTACTCCTTTGCTTCGCTCCATGGCTTGTTTCCCATCGTGAAGTGTTGAGCCAGCTCGGCTGTGGTTGTGGCGCTTTCGGGCAGGCAAACATTCGTTGGTGAGGGAACTCAATATTTTAGCCGATCAACCCAAACCGTTAGGCGATTTTATAAACCAATCAGACCAAATCTTCACCAGCGTCCCAACCTTTCATCTTTTTCTTTGAAAAACAAATTGTGATAAAAAGAACATTGAAGAATTGATCTGATTGGTTGTTCAACCTTTCACACGCTAACTTTCCAACTGTGAAAACCACAAGTGAAAAACAGAAGTCAAATATAGTCTTGCTTAAAGTTGGACAATCACAAAATATCGTCAAAAATCTTGGCACAAAAGTAATTTGTATGTTTTATGTACGAATTCCATTTTGAACATTTAAAACGCGGGTTTGTGGGTTTTTGGCCTTTAAAACCCCATAAATCCGCGCTCAAAATGTAATTTTACGCCCTTTTCTGCTGCCAGGAGGAGTGTTTAGTTTACGGTTTCCCGTCAGTCCGGGAATCGTAGCTCACAATAGTGACACCAAGTCAACAGCTAATATCATATCGTAAATATCGTAAACGCCCACCGATTCAAGGTACGGTACCGTAAACAGGCGTTATCGTATTGGCACCGCCATTTTTCAAAAAGCCAAAACCGAATATGGTGGCGACGGTAGCGGAAGCGCTCGAGGCGTTCGCCGCAGGCAAAGCGCAGTCGTTGCGCCGCCTCATGGAGCTGCGCGCGCAGCAGCGCGCCGTCAAGAAGAAGGCGAACCCTCCTGGCGACAGCGAGAGTGACCTGGAGGCGCAGGTGCGCGAGCTGCCCGGCGAGACGCTCGACCAGTTCTACCCCGAGGCGCTGGCGATCAGCGCCACCGTGGATGCCGAGGACGAGCACCTGGACACTCTGGACGCCGTCGCGCAGTTCACAACCATCCTCGTGGATACCAATGACGCGGCCGTGAGCCCCGCGCGCGTGTTCGCGATCGCGCAGAACCTGCACGGCCAGCTGCTGCGGCTGCGCGGCGAACCGAACAAGGTGCTGGCCGTGCAGGACGCCATCGCGATGCTCTGCGAGAGCTGCTGGAAGAAGAACCTGCACGGCATGGCGCACAGCCTCGTGACGCAGCTGCTACCGTACCTGATCGTGCGCTCGTACGAGTGTCCGGCCGCGGGCGCGTTCAACTCGAGGAAGCACCCCGTGCGGCGGCTCTTTGCGATCAAAGACGCGCTCGAGCTGCTCGACTTCGAGGATGAGAGCAGCGGGTGCGTCGTGGCTTGAGTTGTTGAAAATAGAGATACTGATGCAGAGCCTTACCCACGTGTTATTATTTTTCGTTTGTTGCAGGCTCTTGCGCGACATCCTGCTACGCTGCTACATCCAGCCTAACCTGTTCCGGTCCCCCGACGCGATCCCGTTCCTGAGCTTTCTCTTCGAGCTCCACCTGCCGTTCGTGGGCGACATCAACCAGACGATCCGCAACCAGATCCCGAACCAGCGCCGCTCGATCCTCAAGAAGTACGGCAGCATCTACTTCAAGGTACAATCATCTTTATTGATGCAGTGCTGTGTGTTTTATTACTGGTTCGTAACACTCCCTGCCATTTAAATGTTGATCAGGCCTGGGTCGGGAGCACGGGTGCGGCGAGAGAAAAGATCGAGGAGGACTGCATCCAGCGCTACATCCAGGACGCAGTGCACGCGAGCACCATCTCGCTCTTCACGGCAGTGCGCAGTGTGCTCCAGATCTTCTTCGAGAACAAACGGCACACGGGTGTCGACGAGATGCTCTTCCGGATCTGCAGTCCGATCCTGTGGCGAGGCGTGAAGGCGGCGAATGACTCGGTGCGTCGCCAGGCTGCGGTGCTGCTCTTCGACAACTTCCCACTGCGCGATCCGCAGTTCAACAACGAGCAGATGGACCTGACGCTGCAGAAGCAGTTCGACGCGTTTGAGGAGCTGCTTGGCGACTCGCACCCGGCAGTCCGCATTGCAGCAATCCAGGGCGTGTCCAAAGTGCTCTCGGTGTACTGGGAGCTGCTGCCGGCAGAGACGATCCGGTGCTTCATCTCCAAGCTCATTGTCGACCTGGTGAACGACGCGTCGTCGAGCAGCGTGCGTGCGGCGGTCTTTGAAGGCGTGCAGTTCATCCTGGACAACCACAACTCACATTCGATTCTCAAGCCGCTGCTCCCAATGGTGCGTCGATATGGTCTCATCTTGCTCCATGGACAATGTGTAGTCAGCTGATTGTAACTGTTTGTTCATCTGCGTGATATCTAGCTTGCGCCGCTGATGAACGATCGCAACGAGCGCGTTCGCGCCGAGTTTGCAGCTCTCCTCGTGCGCATCAAGAGCATCCGGAACCTGCATTTCTACGATGTCGTACCGGTTGATGACTTACTCGAGCGTCTGGTGCTTGACAAAGACTGTCCAGTCGTGCGCAAGCAACTCGTGTCGTTGTTCCTCAACTCGTACTTCCCGCAGAGTGTGGGCGGATCGTCCCAGGTGGCTCGCTGTCTTGCACTGGTGAAGAAGAACCCAGAGGCCGCGATGGTCTTCTACGGAAGTGTGGCCGAGTACGCGTCGGTTGGATCAGTCTGTAAGCTGTCGGCGTTGCTCCTGCGCTGCTCGCTGAACTTCATCTCGCGAAGGCTGAAGGATCCTGAAGAAAAAGACGACGATGAGGACGACGACGACGAAGAGGGCTTCAGCGTCGTCGGCCAAGTGGTTGTCTTGGAGGTGATCAGCAGCCTGCTCAGCAGTGTGCACGAGAAAGTGATGACCGACCCGCGCTACGCTGAATGCAAGACCTTTGTCGCCGAGCAACTGCCTGTGCAGTCCATCGAAGCTCTTCTGCTAGCGTACAGTGAAGATCGTCCGTTTGACCAAGAAGCTCTCGGCTCTGTCTGGAAAATCGTTGGCTACTTGGGAGAACTCAGTGAAGGCACGCTCCTGGAGCGGCTAGTCGAGAACCTCATGGCCATGGATGAAAGCTCGAGTAAGAGACGTCTGGAGTCCATGATTAACTGTCTGTCGAAGTGGGACCAGCTCCCGTTCTTGGTGTCCAAGCTCGTTCGGTTCCTGCACCAGTGGAAGGAAAACGCGTACATCGAAGACAAGAAGAAGGCGAAAAAGGGCGAATCATCATTCAAGTTGAACCCGATCATTGTGCTCAGCGCTGCAGAGTACATCGTCCAGTCTCCTGCCGTGCGCTGTCCAAAGCAGCTGACAGACCAGCTCTTCATGGCGCTGCAGAGATGCGTCGCTCCAATTCTCGAGCTAGACGCGCCGCAGTTCCTCGAGCTCTACAAGTTCAACTCCTTCCGCGTCATGCGGTTGCTGGAGGTGTTTGTCAAGTTCACGCTCATCGCTGAGAGCGCGAATGTGTTTCAGAAGGCGTCCATGTTGATGGAGAAGTCAGCAAAGAGCTTCAACGGCAAGGACGAGTTGAAGGCGCTCCAGCCATCCGCGTTCTTCGCGCCACCCGAGGCGCTTGCTGCGCTCTCTCAGTGGGTGACCCGGCTGCTCTTGGAATTCCGCAACATGGTGCACGATGAGAATATGGCGAACCTCGCCACGAAGCGTCGACGCGGAAAGAAAAATGGCGACGACGACGAGGACGAGCTCCCCCCACATCAGCAGTTGCTCTGTCGCTGGCGAAACCTGTTCTCGCTCATCTACCTGCTCAACGCTGAGTGTGTGGGCTTTGCGCTCGAGAATGACAACATTGTTGAAGACGGAGCTGGTGCAGACTTTGTGGATGGCTGCGTGGACGACCTCGTTGAAGCGCTGGACGACGCGAAGCACTTTGAGCGCGTCGTGTTCTACCAGTCGTGCCAGCTGCTGTTCCTGTTGAACAGTGTCAAAACCAAGAAGGAGAAGTCAAAGTCGAAGAAGCAGCAGCACGCTCGCATCCTGCCGTCTCTCGCTCGTTGGACGATCAAGCTCCAGGTGGCTCTCGAGAAATCGCACGCGGCGCACGAGGAGAAATCGGAGGACCTCTGGACCGCCATTAGTCCATCGATTGAGGTGGGGCAGTCGGCGTAAGCAGTCGAGTGGATGAGTCCTTGAGTAAGCTGCATCAACATTTCCCACACTCACACTGTTCTGCTCTCGAATATCGGTGCTGGGCATTTTTGATGTGATTAATTGACCATAGTCCCCAGCAGCACATTACATAGACACACCGATGACGACACGCATACGAAACAGACTTGCAGAAATAACTCACGTGGCCACAAAGGCGTCGATGAGTTGCGCGAGCATGATCATTGCGATGAGGTCCTGGCCCGGATGCACCTGCAGGTGTACGCGCTGCCGCGTCTTGCGCGTGTAGTTGCCCAGGAAGAACGTGAATCCGGACTCGTGCCTCGCAGTGATCTTGTAGGACACGAGCGCGTTGATGTTGTTGTTGGTGCCGTCATGCTGCTGTGAGACGGACAGCCGCACGCGGTCCACGGGCTGCGGCTCGGCGAAGATCGTCCCGAGGCTCGCAAAGGCGCCGCAGCACGGGATCGAGTGGATCTCGAGCGCCTTGGTCTGGCGGTCGCACACGGCCGTGATGCACGGGATGAGCTGGAAGTTCTGGTCGAACTGGTGCACGCGGCACGCCGGGAACGCGCGGCGCACGGTGAACCGCTGGTACCGCGCGCGGTCCATGAGCGAGCTCAATCTCCGTGAGTCGTTGCCACTCAGGTCCGGGTCATCTGAGTCACCATGGTCTTCGACGAGCTGCGCGAGGTCGTTGCCGAAGGCGTCTGCGAGCGTCCAGATCTTGTGCCGCCGCTTAAAGGTGAAGTACACATGGTCGCCGGGGCCAGTGACGACACGCATGCGATGCGGGAATGTCACGGACGTGATCTTGAGCAGCACCTCGTGGTCGTAGAGCAGCAGCGGCTGGCGGATCGTCTCGGAGCACAGGTACCGCGACGCCGTCGCGAGCTTTGTGAAGACGAGCTCGGCGTACTCCAGGTCTCTTTGGTGGCTCAACTTGGCCATGCGCCGTGTCTCCTCGTCCACGCGCGCATGGAGCTGCTGCGCGCGCCTCTTGGCCGCACGGATCTGCTCGGCGAGCGCCACGAGCGCCATTGCGTCTGCCACGTGGAGCGCCAGCGAGCGGTGGAAGAACGCATTCTCGAGAACCTCGGGGATCATCACGAGCTGCCGGAACGTGTGCAGCAGGTCCTGGTCCGTCTGCACGAACATGCGGTGGAACCGGAAGATCCTAAAAGCAAACACATGGCATCAGTGCTGGTACAGCAACACACACGCGCTATACAGACACGTACCAGAACTTCTTGACGTCGACGACAAAGTGCGACTCGAGTTGGTGCGGGAAGGCGGCCTTGAGCTCGGCCATCATGTTGTTGAACTCGGTGCGCGTGAGCGACACGAACTTGCAGAACGCGTCCGCCTGCTGCAGCTTGAAGACAAACCGCGTCTCAGCCGCCGCCTGCTTACGCATGACATATGAAGAAGCAGTAGAAGGCGATCCACCACTTCTACGCACGAGCGTGACACCGATCTGTCTGAGCGCCTCGCTCGACGCCGAAGGCACGGGCACGGCCATGGGCGTGTACGCCGGCGGACTCGGCGGCACGTAGAATTCGATGAGGCCACTGAAGCAGCCCTCGGCGCGTACCTGTACCATCTTCTTCTTCTTCTTCGTCTCTCTCTCTCTCTGGCGAATTGAAGACTGAGAGCTCACGCGCCACCACCTTCTTCATCGGCTCATCAAGAGTAGCTCTCCATTTCCATCCTTCTTCAAGACTAGAAGGAGCAAAGTTTCACTTAAGTATACAATAAGTGAGATGTAATACGCACATGAACCGCGTGTGAATGCTGATAGGTACTTGAACGAAAAGGTACGGTGCTGCATTTTAACATGAAAATCTGACACTGTACCTATAGTACAGGAGGTCTGTCTGATTCCAAGGTGATCATCGATTCACCTCCAAGATAGCTGGTTGCGAAGCGGCGTCTGCTGAGCGTCTTTCTCTATGGACGCCGAGGAGAAGACTGCACACGAGGTTGGCCAGGCTCATAGGTTCATAGACTCAGTACCTGCAGCATGTCCTCTCTCTCTTTCTCATCTCTCACCCCAGTCTACTCTTGATGTCTCTAGGTGCGCCGCCTCAAGTCAAGCGTGCAGGATCTGCAGAATGCGCTGCGCATCGTGAGCCGCATGGACCCGCCCGTGCGGCCGTCAAGAGCCACGCTAAACGCATCGCCCGCCGAGCCCAGCGCCAATCCGTACGCACACATCCTGGCCAACAACGACAGGGGCGTGCTGCGCGGCATCGAGCGACTACAGGACATTGGCGTCGCGGTCATCGGACTCAACGGCGTGGGGGCGCTCACGGCCGAGGCCTTTTGCCGATAGTAAGCGCGTCGTGTGATCCTAAAGAGCTGCTGTCTTGTATTCGCTGACCACTATACTTGGCACTATATCAACAATGTAGTGGCGTCAAGAGCCTCGTGCTCATCGACAACGCCGAGATCGCGCTCGCCGACCTGAGTTTCATGCAGTTCCAGGCGCAGGACATGGGCAAACGCAAGGACGAGCGCCTTGGAACCTCGCTCCGCAAGCTCAACCCAGACGTCCACGTGCTCGTGGCCGGAGTCGCGCTCAGCAGAGTCCACGACACAATCCACGCACTCCGGACAGCAGCAACTAGGCCACGCAAACGCCCCACCTCCGGTGATAACAATAGTGGTTATAGTGATGATAGTGACGACTCAGAGGCTCCCAGTAGTGATGCAGAGGAAAGTGAAGACGGCGAGGCGAGGGGGTCGGAATCGGAGACCAAGGCCGCCTCAGCAGCAAAGACCGTGAACACCAGCTCATCGCCTACAAACCGACTGCTCCACGTCGTCTTCCTCTGCGTGGAGAACCGTGAGCTGGCAAGCGCGCTGAACGAATTCTGCTGCGAGCTGGGCGTAATCTTTGTGTTTGCGTTCGTCGGCGGGAACGGCATCACGGGCGAGGTCCTGTCCGTGGCGCCCGGGCGGTCGTCCTGCCTCCAGTGCTTTGAGAAGCGAAAGATATTTAAGGCTGTGCTCTCTCCACCGCCCGCTCCAGGATCAAATGAAGGTGACCAGCCATCACCAGTCTCAGAAGCTCAACAGAAGCAGCGGATCCGCCCATGCCTCCCATCGACCGAATGCATCCTCTCGGGACTGAGTGTCCAGAACGCGGTCATGCAGCTGCTGGGCTTTGGCGTATTCTGCTCGCGCATTGAGTATGATGGCCTGCTTGAAGAGATGGACCGCAGCGGCCTCCTGGCGCCCGTGCACCAGTGTCCAAGTGCGTTATGCCGACTTCAGCAATACGCGCACGCTAAATGAGAGTTAGACTTCCAGCTTTCAAGGTAGGTTCTAGCCACCCAAGACCCCGAAAATATACCTATAGGAAAGAGCTACAACAGTGATGTATTGCATTGAGAAGCTATCAGTTCTTACCACACGAGCTGCAGTTGTCCGCGAACGCACCATCAGCGTCTGGACCTCGTGGTGAGAGGGCAGTCAACACCACGTTCCCGTCTGCACCACCAGCTTTTCCCGTGTGCGCTCGTTCACTATCCCCAAAGTCACTAAATCCCTGGCTTCGACGACGCGCCAGCAGCGTCGCCACGTGAATGCTCAGCAGCAAGTCCCTCACGACGTCACCCACCGGCTGTGCGTCCCACTTGGCGGCGCTCGCATTCATCTTGGCGGTCGTGCGTGCGAAGAGCAGGCCGTGGTCCTGGCAGAAGGCCCGCACTTTCTCTTCCTGGACGAATGAACTCGGCCTCGAGGACCCCGAGCGGTGAGCAGCGCCTGACTCGGTCAGCTGGTCGGCCTTGTTCTCGACCACCATGATGCACTTGAGCGAGTCCTCGGCCGTCTCCTGAAGCGTCTTGAACCACTCGCCGAGCTTATCAAAGCTGTCGGCGTCCGCCACGTCGTAGACCAGCAGAGCACCGTCGGCGCGCCGGTAGTGCGAGCGCGTGATTGCACGGTAGCGCTCCTGGCCAGCGGTGTCCCAAATGCGCGCCTTGATTTTCTGTACCAAACGAGATCCAGAAGACCAGTTAGCCTTCAGGTATACAAGAGAGCCTGGGATTTAGGCTTATTGGTACGTACGTTTGGGTTGGAGACGTCGGGGTCTGCGATCTCGATCGAGCCAAACTCGGGCTCCAAGGTCGTCGGCCGGCGCTCCTATTAAACAAATACATTAGCTATCAGTACTCACCTCATTACAACTCAACCAGCGAGAGCTCTAGCGTACCGCGTAGGCGTCATCACCATTGACGCCCACCGCCAGCAGACTGCTCTTGCCCACGCCTGTGGTGCCCAGGAGGATGATCTTGTAGAGTGGCGAGCCGCCATCTCTGGGTGATGACGCGTTTGCACCAAATTGGTGCGCCGGCTTGGACGGCGTCGACGAGCCGTTGCCGCCCGCGTAGGCTGGCGACGGCGCACCCGAGGCCCCCGGGTGCCACGAGATGGCGGCGAGCGACTCGGGGTCGAGCACGAGCGAGTCGCGCAGCTCGTGCGGCGTCACAACCCCGGCCTCGACGTCTACAAAGCGCAGTGTCACGGGTCGCGGCACGCCCTGCAGGCTCTGGATTACGAGTTCGCAGGGTACGTCGACGAGGTGCGCGTCGTTGATGTGCGTGAGGTACAGACCTGGTCGGAGTACGCTAAGAGATAGTGGTCAAACAGATCAGAGGTTAGGCTCTGAACTTGCCAAGGGTAGGCCAGATCTTTAAGGTAGGATGGTAGATGCGCACAGGTGCTCCTGTCCAGGCTTAAGGGACGCGTTGTAGTGCTGCGCGGGGCCCTGGCCATCCGGTCCCTATCGCAGAGTCCACGTTGTTAGAGACCCTTGGCTTGGGATGAAGGTTACAGCTGCTAGCAGGGGAACCTTGATGAGCTCAAGCAGACGGATGGTGTAAAACCCGTTGCCCGTATCGGGGAACTGCGCCGGATGGAAGCGCAACCCGAACTTGTCGCTCTGGAACTGCACGCGAAACGCGATCTTCCACGGCAGAACTGGAGGTCAACGAGGTACACATCACAGTGTTAAGTCTATCCAGGGATAGCTAGCAGGCTCAATGAGAGGCGGGTGGCGTACACTGGGCGTCGTCGTCGGTCGCCATGGATGGTACGAGCGCCATGAGCGCTGCCATGTCGGCCCCTGTGAGTGAGGTGCGCGGACTCGCGGCCATGGTGTCTGGCTTGGCTTGTTCACGAATATCTGACTGTCTATTGGCGGCCCTTGGGGTTTGCTTCTCGCCGTTTCACAGGTTCGAATGTAACGAAGGCAGAGCCACACGAGATGCGACGAGTCGGTCTCTCATTGCAGTTCTATACGTCTCACATAGAGAGAGACTCGGACAAGAGGATGGCGGATGTGGCAGAGGAGATGAACGTCCAGGCGTACATGGAGGGCCTCTCGCGGCTTGACCGCGTCGTCGACAACTCGGGCTACGCATTCACAGCCCTCGACGTTGTGGTAAGGATGAACTCGGTAGCTAACTCCAGCGGCTCCAGGTGATGTTGGCTAAGTGATTTGGCTCGTTTGCTACAGGGCAAGGAGCTCGTGAGCCTCGATCCGATCCGAAACTATCTGCACTTGCAGTTCGTCAACCTGGCGCAGAACCAGATCGCGGATGTGGCGCCGCTGGCCGAGCTGCAGTACCTCGTGTGTGCGAATCTATCGGAGAACGTGATCGCAGCGCCATTTGTACTCCCACAGCCATATCTGCAGGTAAAATAATCCCAGCAACGAGATCTCATGGGAAGATATTGACTCGCGAACACTGTCAACACTGTGACAGGCGATGGACGTCTCGCAGAACCAGATCCCGACGCTGCGGGGCTTCCAGAGCGCCAGCCTCAGCTCTCTGAAGATCAACGGTGCGTCAGTCCTAGAGCCCAAGCCTAGGCACTCGCCAACGCCAGGCCTCTTGACAAATGTTAATGACTCTATCGTGACTGGGAGCAGGTAACCTTTTGGAAAACCTTAGCGGCCTCAGTAGCCTGACGTCGCTCCAGATCCTCGAAGCCTCGCGTAACAGCATCGAGGACCTCAGCAGCCTCAACGGCGAGACCTCCAAGCTCGAGCACCTCGAGCTGGTTGGTGTCAAACATTAGTTGACTCCGACTGCCTGCTATCACTCTTGATACTGACACTGCAGCTCTCTTGTGCAGCAAGAGAACAAGCTCGCGAGTGTGGACGGCATCGAGAGCCTCGCAGCTCTGAGTTCGCTGGCACTGCAGCAGAACAATGTGAGTCTCGCACCTATAGCCCAACATTGTTGTCTCTAGAGCTAAGCTGATTCGCTTCGTCACTCTGTAGATCGAGAACCTGGAAGCCCTGGACAAGCTCTCGCTGTTGAGCAACCTGAGCGACCTGGCGCTCGTGGGTAACCCTGTGGCCGAGGTCGAGAACTACCGGCTGCTGCTCATCCTGCAGTTGCCAGGTCTCAAGAAGCTCGACGGCGTCGTGATCACCGAGGACGAGCGCCTCGCGGCCGCAGACCTAAAACAGCAGCGCGACGAGGCCGAGGCGGCTCTGGAAGACCAAAGTTGAGGCTCATGCTGGGGTGATAGAGATGAATTGGAGTAAATGCTATATGAGATATATAGAGTGGAAGAAAAGGACGAGGTGGAGACACCCTCCTCTCCGTCCACCCCAACCAAACTACTAAACGGTTCCGCACCTGAAGCCCCTCGTGGGCTACGCCGTAACGCGTTACTGTTCCTGCTGTTCCTTGGGATTGAGCTTGATCATGTCGTCGATTCGCAGGATCGTGATGGCGGCCTCCGTGGCGAAGCGCAAGCTCTTGACCTTGCTGATGGCCGGCTCGACGACGCCCGCCGCGAGGTTGTCGCGCACCGTGCCCTCGAGCAGGTCGAGGCCCGAGAAGCGCAGCTCGCGCTTGGTGGCGTCGCTCTGCGATGTGTTGTGGAACGCGCGCAGGCGCGCGACGAGCTCGGATGCGTCCTTGGCGGCGTTCACGGCCAGCGTCTTGGGGATCACGAGCAGCGCGTCGGCGAACTCGGCGATGGCGAGCTGCTCGCGCGAGCCGAGCGTCGTGGCAAAGTTCTCGAGGTAGATCGAGAGCGCGGCCTCGACAGCGCCGCCGCCGGCAACCAGCTGGTTGCTCTCAAGCATGCGCTTGACGACCATGAGCGAGTCGTGGACCGACCGGTCCATCTCATCGAGCATGTTCTCGTTCGCGCCACGCAGCACGATGGTCGTCGAGCGGCGCGTCTTGCAGCCGCGGATGAAGATGAGCTCACCGTCGCCGACGCGCTCCTCGGCGACCTCGTCGGCCTCGCCGAGCGTGGCCGGGTCGAACGTCTCCTCGCCCTCGAGGTCCGCGAGCGTGAGCACGACCTGGCCGCCCGTGGCCTTGGCGATGCGGCGCAGGTCCTCCTTCTTGCAGCGGCGCACACCCATGCAACCCGACTCGACAAAGTACTTGAGGCACAGGTCATCGATGCCCTTGGTGGTCAGGATCACGTTCGCGCCGGCGTCGATGATCTTCTGGATCTTTTCCTTGGTAATGTCGATCTCACGCTGGCGGATGTGCTCGAGCTCCTTCGGGTCGTTCACGATCACGGACACGCCCATCTGCATGCGGTGGCGCTGCAGGTCAAAGTCCAGCAGCGCGATCTTGGCGCCCTTAATGTAGTTGGGCATCTGCTGCGACGCCTTGGTGCAGTTGAGCGCAAAGCCGTCCACGAGCATGGTCTCGAGCGCGCTCTTGCCGTGGGACTTTAGCACGTTGATCGAGCTCACTGGGTACCGCGCCTTGGACTTGCCCTTAGCGCCTTCCTCGATCACCTTGACGGACGTCACGGCGTCCACGACAAGCTTGGCGAAGAACTCGCTCTCGGGCCCGATGATCTTGGACGACATGCTCGTCTTGGCCGCGTTGATCAGGCTCTCGCGCCCGAGCGAGTCCACGGGCACGCTCAGGTTCTCCTTGATGTACTTGACGGCCTCGCGCATCGCAAGCCGATACCCGGCGATGATCGACGTCGGGTGGATCTTGTTCTTCACCAGCTCGTTTGCTCGCTATACACACACAGCATAATAATAAGCATCCATAAAAGATATATGTGAAAGATCGCTTTTTGCGGCGCGTGTACCTTTAAGAGCTCGGCGGCGATGATGACGACCGACGTGGTGCCGTCGCCGACCTCTTGGTCCTGCAGCCCCGCGAGCTCGACGAGCACCTTGCCCGCCGGGTGCTCCACCTCGAGCTGCTTGAGGATCGTGGCGCCGTCGTTCGTGATCGTGACATCGCCGATGTCGTCCACGAGCATCTTGTCGAGCCCGACGGGGCCCAGCGAGCTCTTGACGATGTTGGCGATGGCCACGGCCGCCGTCACGTTCTGCTCGCGTACGTCCTTGCCCGACGTGCGCGTGCCGTCGACTACCAGGTCCGCCATTGTACGTAGATGGATCTGCTGGCCTGCTGCTAAAGGGGCTTTAGAGATTGTGTGGTGAAAAGCTTCCTCGGATCGCAAAGCGGGCAATCTTGCGCCTTTTCAGCCAATCATGCTTGGCTATTTTATTTTTCAGCCAATCAGTGAGCATACCGCTAGATTTTTGACCAATGAGCGGTGCGGAAAAACAAATCGAGGTTGTCGACCTGGTGTTACGGACCAAAATGTGAGCGAGATGAAGGCGACGAAACGTAGGGAGCTCTTCATGAGGCCGTCGTGCTGCGCTGCTGGACCAGCTCAGAGAGGCAAATGGCTCACATGTGTACAGATGATAGGAACCAAGTCTCTTGGCTTTATATTGACATACTGCATGGCGTCGCCTGGCTTATCTTATAGATACTATGAACACTAATAAATACAACCAACCTGTTCTCACTGGCCCGGGTCGCTGGTGCGCTCCCTCCAGAAGAGCTTGTGCAGCACGCGGCTGAGCGTCTCGCGGTGCGTGCTGGGCTTCGTTCGGCGGCTCTCGGGCAGCTCCGCCTGCATCACCTCGAGCTCCTTGGACGTCTTCGTCGTCGAGTGGACGGTCGCCACCAGCGGCGTGATCAGTGCGCGCGCCGACAGCTTCTTGTGCATCGACGACGTCACCTCGGTCTTTGGCTTCTGTGGAGCCATCTCCACTGCGTCGATCTCATTGTGGCTGTTTTGGTTGCCGCTGGCGGCGATGCGCTCACAGTCGATGCCCGCGAGCGCATCGTGCTTTAGCAGCGTCGCCACCGACGGCCGTCTCGCCGGGTCGATAGTGAAGAGCTGCGCCAGCAGATCCACCACCGCCGGATTGCTCTCCGTGTCGACGTCGAGCTTCGCGAGCAGGTACGCGACGCCAAAGTCCTCGAGCAGCCGAAAGTGATCGTTACGCCGCATGGGCTCACGGAACGGATAGCGGCCCGCGATCATCGCGAAGAGCAGCACGCCAAGCGACCAGACGTCGGCCGTGATCGGGTTGTACAGCTTGGCGTCACTGACTCCCGTAGAGTAGGCTTCTGGCGCCATGTAGTGCGCTTTGCCCACCGACGACGCTCGCATCGTCGCAGCGGACGTCGCGAGTCCAAAGTCGCACACCTGGCAGCAGTCATGCGCGTCCACGAGCACGTTCTCGAGTGACACGTCGCGGTGCGCGATACCGTTGGCGTGCAGAAACTCCATCGCGAGCAGGATCTGCTTAAAATAGCGCAGCATGTGAGTAGTGGAGAGCGAGGCGCGGTTGCTGTTGACCACGCCCAGTAGCTCGCCGCGTGCGCAGTAGGTCATCACGAGCTGCACGGCCTCGTGCTCCATGAAGCAGTCCTTCATGGGCAGCACGAACGGGTGGCCGCCGAGCGCCTGAAGCTTGAGGTTGGTCGAGAGCTCGGCGATCACGTCCTCCTGGGAAGCACCGCGGGCGTCCAGCGAGCTGCGGGCGAGCCGCAGCTCCATGCGCTTGACAGCCACGACCTCACCAGTCGCGCGGTGGCGGCAGCGGTCCACGCACCCGAAGAGCGCCGTCGCGATGGGCGCCAGCACCTCGTACTGCTGCATACTGATGTGTGATAGAGAGAGGATCTCGTGCTCTGCTTCAAGGCGCAAATGATCGAATGAGCTCTACGAGACACGCTCATTCTGCTCAGTTGCGCCCATACACGAATGCTAGAAAATGCGGATTACGGGCCAGAAAGCGTGGAAGCTCGAAAGAAGAAGAAGAAACTTCAAACTGGGTACTCTTTTTATAAAAAGACATGGTTTCTAATTTGTACAGTACACTGTGGGTATCAACACATGGTTTATTACTCTACTAAAGACTACATTCTCTAATATTGACAGTGGTGGGTGTCTATTCTGTACTGGGTGTTTATTCATATTGAAACGGATCTGAATCCGTGGTCTCTTGTCCTTGGAGTTCATACAAAAATCAGTATGAAAAAAATAAATCACTTGTGGATTTTTTGGGGTATTTTGAGTACCCACTAATTTAAAACGGATTCAAAACGACTTATCATTCGTGCCTGTCCAGCTCCACCCAAACTCCAAGAGATATTCAGCGATGGCGATTTCTTGCCTGGAAGCAGTCAGTCTCTCGAAAAATCACCTTCCGTCTTTGTATTTTCGTGAAAAAAAAAATCGACATGCACTCATGTCGATTTCTTGGAGATCAACACGCCTTTCGTGTCTATTTTGCAGCCAAGTCTCTCATTTACACCCAAGTCTCGAGTCTCTCACATCCGTCAGGCCCAAAACCAATCGATATGAAGCTAGTGTGTAGTACTTGTTACTGCCTTGCGATCTTTGGAAGATCGCAAAGGGCGGAAAGAAGTCTGGACTCAGCGCGACTAAGAAATCAATCGTCAGCAGCGCTTTCCCACGAGGCGTTCAGCTCGTCTCCAGCCTCATCGGCCCTGCAGAATTTGTAGGAAGCAACCAAGAAATATGTTATTCGGAGCGAACGACTGTACTGCTATGTTCCAGCTGACCCGCCAAATGGACGACCAATCTTAATCGTAGCGCCACCACGAACTTGCACCTGTTAGCCCATATTGACATCGAACTGTCTTTGGAGCTGCTCACATGATGGAAACGTTAACTCAAAAGCTGACACTCAAACAGCAGGCATGCAAAGATCTCGAGTCGATTGCTTTAATGCATGTTCAACGGAGCAACCCTCGCAGTTGGAGTTGGTTTCTAGAGGCCCCCAAACACGGATTGACAGCGCGAGATGCAAGCTCAAACCCAGCACAGTCTATATAAATATGTGGATATAACTTTGACCTCAGCTCGTACGAAATTGCCAGTTCGCCACCAGCCTCATCTGGCCAGCACAATGTATGGAAAAGGTCAAAGCATGCTATCCCAATTATTGGGAGCGACTGACTGTATTCCTGTTGGCCCAATCGACCACTGTCAATCGCACAGCAGCACTTGCAAAATATCTGCGTCTATCCAGTCCTGTTGATGCTTTCTATAGGCGCCCTCTCAAAGATGATACAGCGAACCGGCCTCTTCCAATGGCGCAATCCTGAAAATCGATTTGCTCAGCGTTGTTGATTTGTTTCGTTTGGCGCTTGCTGGTAATCTTGTAAGGCCTGATACTCAACAGATAGATAGAGCAATGCCTCCGAGTCAATTGCCTCGGGCCGTTCATGGCCATGTTGCTCTAGTGCTCTGGTGCACTTTGAGTTAAATGAGCTGCTGGACAACTCAGACTCAGATCTCCGCATTCGCTGGTTCTAGTTGCAGTAGCGTCACATTCCACCCACTATATAAAGCTTTGTATGTTTTCCGTAGATACCGCGCTGTGCCTCCGCATCGCCGAGCAATCCATTTTTTTCATACAAACCTGTTGTTGAGCATTCGAATCTTCTCCCTCCACCGTTTCTCCACCTGCTTCCAGTTTCAACCGCGGGCTAGGTTTAGGGGTGGTCGTCCCCACCTCACGCCTGCATATTCACCTTCCTCGTGGAGATTCCATACAAAGTCCAAGTGAAACCCATCTCATAAAGCGCCATCCACGACTGAACAGAAGCAAGGCTTGGGGCCTTTTTTCTTGAGCACGCACATGCGGGTGAGCCGAGCCGCTCACTCTCACTCGACCTTCCGCCCAGTAATCGACGAGACGAACCGCCTCACGCCACCGTCCTCATGCCTCCGTCTCATGCGCAGAGTTCGCGCCACGACAGCGGCAGCGCCGCTGAGGCGGGCCACACGCTGCCGTCAACCAAGCCACGACGCGCGACCGTGGGCGTCTTCTCCAAGCGCAAGGGCGTGCGCTACCGCCGCGAGGACGGCGCCGTGCTCACGTGCCGCTTCTGCGAGATACTACGTCGGCGCGATGAGCTCTTCCTGTACGAGGACGCGCACGTCGTCGTCTTCCGGCCGCTGCGGCCCATCGTGCCGTCCCATGTGCTCATCGTGCCGCGCGCGCATCTGCGTAACATCACGATGCTCACAGCCACCCACGAGCCGCTGATGCGCCGCATGAAGCTCGTCGCCGAGCGCGTGCTGCTCCACATGGAGACGGTATCTCCAGACGCGGTCCCTGTTGCTGTGGTGGCTAGTGAGGGCTCGTCGTGTCCAAGCGACAACAACCCGCTCTCGACCGAGGACTCGAAGCGCTCGGAGGAGTCGTCCCATTGTACTGACGACGAAGACGACTCGAGCAGCCCCAAGCACAGCCACAGCCACAGCAGTAGCAGCAGCCTTGGTAATGACATCTCCAGCAGCAGCAAGACACTCAAGCTCGCGTTCCACGTGCCGCCGTTCAACAGCATCGACCACGTGCACATGCACGCGTTCCTCGACGAGCCGCGCCGCCTGGGCGTCTTCGGCCGCCTCAAGTACAAGACCGAGTCCTGGTGGTGCCGCTCCTACGACGATGTGCTCACGCGGCTCGGCAGCCACGACGACCTGGCTGCTGCTAGCTGTAGCAAACTGGAAGACAGCCACGAGCTGGTACCCGTTCATGGGTATTAAGACACAAATATAACCAATATTTATCAATAGAATGGCGATCTTCCACCATCGACCGAACCACTTGATACGCATCACTCACCACTCGTTCACTCGTTCGCCTTAGGCGGAATAGCTGGACGACGTACCGTAGCGCAGGCCGCCGAGCCGCACGCGCGAGAAGCCGAGCTGCGGCGTGGCCGGCTGCCAGCCGGAGAAGATCGCCTCAATCTCCTGGAGACTGCGCTGGCTCGTCTCTGGCAGGTAGAAGCCCGCGACGACGGCCCCCATGACGTTGCAAAGCAGCACGGCGCCCGCAGCGCACCAGAGCACATGCAGCGAGTGGAGCTGCAGTCGCAGGAACTCGACTACGTACGCGAGCGCGAAGCGCACGAGCGCGTCCCAGATCACCACGAGGCTCACGGCACCGAGCCGCTGCTTGACTGGGAAGAGCTCGCTCGCTACGATCACGGGCACGACGCCCAGGCCCAGCTGGTACCCCGCGACCATGAGCAGCACAGTGGCCGAGCCGTAGTCTGCCAGGTCGCCGTCCAGGTTCTTCGCGCGGTACGCGCTCCAGAGCATGAAGAGACAGCACGCCGCGACCACGTAGCAGCCGGACTGCAACGCCATGAGCCGCCCACGCACGTCCACAAGCAGCATGCAGCCGACCACACCAATGCACGCGGCCACCCACATGAACGCCATTGCGTACAGCATGTCCGTCTCTGCGCCATCTACACTGACGCCCAGTACAGTCACAACGAACGAACCGGTCGTGGTCGAGCTCAACGTCGGCGCTAGCAGGAAGGAACATACGGCGCGCAGCGTGAAGAGCAGGCCGCAGAGCACGAGCGGCCGGAAGAACGCACCGCGGTGCGTGCGATCTTGCGTCGCCAACACATTGGCGTGGATGATCGAGTTGACCTGGTACTCGGCACTCTTGTAACTCCCATTGAAGAGCCGTGCGAGGATCTCGAAGGCCGTCTCGCGGTCCTCGTGGCGCACGACGAGCCATGTGGGCGAGTCGGGCAGAAGCTGCATCGCCAGTAGCAACAGCAGGCCGGGCGCGAGTCCCGCCATCGCCAGCACCTTCCACTCGCTCAGGTTGAAGCTCAGGTACGAGTGGCTCAGGTCGACGAAGAACGCGCCGATCGCCAAGTAGCACAGGCTGCCGACACCCGCGAAGAGCGCGTAGCCGCACAGCACGCGGCCACGGGTGCGTGCCGCACTCACCTCTGCCAGGTAGATGGGCGCTACGACAGCCATCATGCCCGTGGCGATGCCCAGCAGGTACCGGCCGATCACGACCGTGACTTCACCGTATGCGAGACCGATGAGCAGCCAGCCGATGATGTATGGTATCGCCGAGAACTCGAGCGCGCCCGCTCTGCCCAGGCGGTCGCCCAGGTACCCAGCGGCAGCAGCGCCAAAGATCGTGCCCAAATACAGGCACTGGTTGAAAAAGAAGCTCGCGTGCTCGTGGCTCGTGCTGAACACGTCCACCTGCATGTTGTACAGCCGGCTCGCCGAGATCGGGAAGAGCGAGAGCCACACGCAGCACACGGCTGAACAGCCGATCGCGACCACGTGCAGCAGCAGGTAGCGGTTCAGCTGGTGCGGCGGCGCGCGTTCGCCAAAATCCTTTCTGCGCATATACACACAGAGATATACCCGTGAGCCATCATAAGGTCGCCCATAAACCACCACACACATGCATGAAGTCAAAGACGGACCGTGCGTTGATGGGCGTGCTCTCTCCTGGCGAAAGACACACGTCTACGAGCTCCGCCGGCGCGTGGATGTAGTGGTGCGGCACGAAGGCGAACTCGCTGCGTGCAGGGTCCCGCAGCGCGTCCACGAGGCTGCGCCAGCCGCGCGCTCTCCGCTGCGCCATGCTGATCCTACCTATCGTTGCTATGTGGCTTCGTCTTCGTCTTCGTCTTCGAAAAAATCAGGAAAGCGTAACCACACAACAAAACGATCTTCGATGGGCGTAACCACCACGTGTCTTGAAGTTTGTATAGTGCGTAACTTGTGTAACTGTGGCGTGATGAAACGGATGGAGGCAAGGTGACGCGAAGGTAAACGAACCATCTCAGCAACCTTTGGTTCCCTGTGCTTGAGAGTTGGAATCGGCTGATGAGGATGCAGATGATATCTCAACGTTTGTCTTTGGACAAATGGAATGCCCATTCATTTTGGAGTGTCCAAATACAGCAGCTGATTGGGCTATCTTCGTCAACGAAGATAAACTATCAGAGAGCTTTTGCATAGCGTGCACGAAACTCCAAAACACGTTCAGGGGAGAGGGTGATTCGGACACCAGGCGTATTACTAAATGCACCAGGATCACTGAATTAGAGAGCCACGGAACATTCCAAATTCATAAAAGAATACCCTAACTAACTATCATTTTCAGCCACGCAAGCGAAGGAAGATTCAATCGCGAAAGGCCACAAATTTCAAGTGCTCACACAGATAAATTGACCAAAGCCACCGAGCACCACGCGCACGCGTCCGTGTGCGCGACCACCACCACCACCTAGATGTAGATATACAAAACAAAGCCGCAGCTCCTCCCAGATGCACTCCACCACCACGCCCAGAGAGCTTCATTACTACCACGAGCTCCTGCCACGTAGATATAGAAACAGGCATATAGAGTAGCAGATCTTCCCAGATAAGTGAAGGCTCGGTTACTGTTTATTTGTTTATTACTGATTATCTTGCAGGATAGAAATTGGAAAATACATTCTGGAATGAAGAAAAGATTTACCATGGCAATGGTGCTCGAGCGCTCGAGCATGGCCGTGACGTACTCGATCGTACCTGCTCTAGCCTTGTCAGCTCTCAGTGGGGCTGCTTTCTTATGGTTCCAGTTACGCCCCCTTCCTCGCGATGCGATAGGTCAAACTGGCTGCATTTCTGATAGCTCCCAGTGAGATCGTCCCCGTCTAGTTCCAGTTGGCCCCCTTCCAGCTTGTGTTCATGTTGGACAGTTAGCGTTATTGACCCTCCAATTCTGAGCCCTTTGTGCGCGTTGACCTATGATCGTCCGTGGCTCGAGCACAACGGGAGCTGACGGAGTAGGTGTCAAATCTTGGTCTATCCACCAATGTCCATCGAAACCTGATATTTGGAGACTCTGACGGAGCTGCACAAGTTGGCTCAGTCGATGAACGCGAGGCAGCTCAGTAGTCGGAGTGTAGAAGCCAGAGCATGGGCCTGAAGGAGTGCTTTTTTAGTTGCTTCTGGCGTGGTTGTGGATCTTCTTCACAACTTGGGCGTACAGCGTACCGCGGAGTGACTTGATACTGGTGGTTTTGGCTTTGACAACAGCTTGCTCGTGATCTTCAGTCGATGGAGCCCACCATGCAGTTATCCAGTCATACATAGTGTGGAGATCACCCTTGGAGTTGCAAAGACAGCGCTTCAAGACTGCGTGGTATCTCTTGACGCGAAATGTTGACTGCATGTCGAAGTGTATGACTTGATTCGTCCAGCATCTCACTAGTCTTCTCTTCTAGGTGTCAAACCATATATGGTCGATATAATTTGTCTCTTGCTTGTCTAGATCATGCAGAATTTGTCATCGTTGCTCCTACTTGGCTATGGCTCTTGATTTTGTCATGCCGACAAACGCGTTGCAGGCCGCCTCGTATTCCTTAGCGTCCACATATCGCCGAGTCGTGCGAGTTGATGCGGACTCATCCAGGACACGATGGAAGCGATGTTCTCTCGTGTACTCTTGAATATCATTGAAGGTGTGTCACAAACACAGCAGCACTGGTACATGCCCCCAGGTGGATTTAAGGGCATTGGGTAACGTTTCATCACGGTCAACGAAGGTTATTTGCGGGTCTGGCACCGAGTGTAGGTCAAGAAAACGCCGTAGATTATCCAGAGCCCACACGTAGTTCGCTTCAGTCTCACCTCGGAGAAAACACTGCGCCAAATGGATTGTAATGTTCATTCTAGACGAGCCGACGATGTTGAGAAGCGGCATATCAAAACAGTTGGCCCTGTATGTGCAGTTCATGAGAATGATGTCGCAGTTGTCCTTGAAAATGGCGAGCGCACGGGTGTTCGCGAAGACCACGGATGCCATGTGGCCTTGCTCGTCAGTCTGGTGGACACAGACGTAGTCGCTTTATTACCGAGCACTTCCAGAAAATGTTCCATCTTCACCATTCCACCAAGGGCGGTTATCCGGGCACGCTGATGCTCATTGTACAAGTCCCACCAGTTCGCTAGGATGTCGGGGATCTCTCAACGCAGCGTGGTCAAGGTTACACTTGCTCTTTCGCCACGTATCGCGCCCCCGCGAACAAATTTGAGGATGCGTTCGTCTCGCTGTCGATGGCGGCGGATTGGATGCGAAGATGGTTTGCTTGTTGGCTGGTGGTTGTGAGTTGTTTTGCGCTCGTTGTACTCGATATGCCACGAGTCAGTCGAGCCAAGACGAAGATGAACCTCCATCCCGCATTTGCAGGGTCGTGAACGGGAATGTCGATGCGTTTGCGTGGCAGGGTAAGCTTCCAGTTGTTGCGTAGTGATCTGTGGTGGTATCATGCCAGTGTACCAGGACACAGCACCATGACCATTTTCAGCACGGTGCGAACGTTTTGTTACAACGCTGAAGCTATGGGAAATATTGAATGCATTGATCGCGCAATGTTCGCATCTGCTGACGGGAATGCACAGTCAGTTGGGTGACACGGGAGCTCTACAATTGTATCTTCGCTGGGATCGTTGTCGTCGCTACTGCTGGGACGAGTGCCCGCATTCAGTATTGGACTTAGGCTTCTTAAGTTGGGTAATTGAAGTCTTGATTGCGTTGCTCTTGCTCAAAGGGCATTGGGCGCATGATAGTAGCTGACATCTGGATTGGGAGCAAATATTGTGAGATGCACACCATTAGTATTGTCTCTAGCTGACTTGCACGCTGTGAGATGACTTATTTCGTGGGCTGCGGGTTTGAAAATGAGCACCCACAGCACCGATCTCAATGCCCCTATCGGCCAGATGCAGAGATCGGTTTATAACTGCAACCAAAGGCAGTCTGCAATCATGCATGAGATCTGCAAGAGATCGCTTGGCACTGGGCTGGGTGGTTCATAACATCTGTCAACTTCCGGAGCGATCCACTCCTCAGTGGTTTGAGACAAGGCCGTCTCAGCACGATCCCGCATGTGATCTCTCAGCTCTGTGATATATGCAGGCTGTTCAGTAGCCGCGCATGCAACGCTCCGCCCAGAGTATGTCAGTGATATGCTATTGTATGTGGGCTGTCGTTGCGCTAAGAGAAAGCGCGCAAAACGTCGGCACGTCGTCTGGCGGAAATTGCATTGTGTCCTGCTCTGCACGGCGTCAATGCAGTCAGTCTGGGTGTGCAGGTGCACGTGGTGGGTATGCGATTATTGGTTGTTTGTATATGCTACTTATACGGTTTGTGACTGCAGACTCGTGGTGGAAGCCTATCGCTTATGCATCACGATAGAAAAGCAATTCCCGTGGGGCAGGCGGTCAAACCACTAGACGAGATACTGCATCTTCACCAGTCGAGTCAAATTATCCACTAGACGAAAGACGACAGCAACATTTAAAAGCATATCTTGTTTTGTAAAAAATATATATTGCCGTACAGGATCTCACTATGTGATCGTGGGGGTGGGATGGGGGCCCTTTCAATGCACTTTGAGACGAACAAAATGAAAATTGATTGAATGGTGAGTTAAAGCAACAGTAAAGAACAAAGCTAGAAAGCGAAAAGCACGATAGCGACCAAACGAGCAAAAGAAAAACCAGAAAGGATGAAAAGATCGAAAACAAGACGCTTGCCGTTCATTCTTAAATGGAACAGAGTAGTAGTTATTTGAATCTATAATTTGGTATTTGATTACAAATGGGGTGGAAATATAAAAAATGTGGTGTGGAAATAATAGTTTCCTATGCGTGAGGCTTGAGGTAAAGATAAACGCACAGCAGAAGGCAAATTTGGCTTTCAATTTGAAAAAAAAACACGCTCCAGCGACACAGCTATCGTGTAACGGGATACATGAATGAGTTACACCGCTGTAACCACTCTGCCAGACTACTGTCTGCGCAACAAATATAAATCCGAACTTGGTGCGCACTTAAGAGTCAATTATAGCCAGCAATACTGCGGCCTTGCCATTGGCTATTATTACGAATAAGTAGCCAGTCAGAAACACTGAGCTTCCATAGCCAGTCAAAGTAGCGTTATTTAGGCCTAGCTATAGTATAAACATCGCTAGTAATTTGCACCCACTGTCGGGGCCGCCCTCAGAGCCTAAATAAATAGTCTCCCTTTTGCCTTGTTAACAAGCAAGCAAATCTTCCCCCTTCCATCCAAATTGCTCTGTTACAAACAGGCAATTAGATCGCAGGAACTGCTGATCCCCTCTATTTCAAGTCCTTGTGGAAGTCGTGTAACACACGCTTCCTCACTTTGTGTATCGTGCTGAGTAACTCGGGAATGTCCGGTTACATATCGAGTTAAGAGACAGGACATTACCCATCCTACCGCTATTCGACCCACCAGATCTGGCAGCATGAATAGCTGCATGAAGCAAAAAGAAAAAAAAGATAAGGTATCAGGCCAGATTATGGCCGACGACCGGTTTTTGGCCGATAATCGGCAGTAGCCAATCAGATCGCTCAAAATTGTCAGCTCTAGCATCTGATTGGTCTGTTTAACGAATGGATCAGTTTATGGCCGCCCGCAC
>JAASFV010000318.1:0-26353 GCA_023334015.1 Globisporangium paddicum
GCGTCTTGAGCTCGATGGGCGCGTCGGCCTTGAAGATGATACGGTACGCTGGGTCGTCGAACGCGTTTGCGATGAACTTGTAGAACTCCGTGTACTCCTCGTCCGTCACCTCGCTCTCACTCTTGGTCCAGAGCGCCTGCATGGTGTTGACCGTCTCGCCATTGAGCACGATCGGGAACGACACAAAGTTCGAGTACCGGCGGATGATCAACTCGACGCGGGCCAGCAAAAGTGAGCAGTTCACAGTAATGACACTCCAAGATGTATCGTGGCGGAAGTTACTTGTCGTGCACGCATTTCCATCTCTAACTGAATTCAGTCTTTGTAGCATACTGTGTCACAACCTTGATGTTATGTAGGAATAGCCAGCGTTATGGTGGGCGGCACGAGCGTAGCGGAGGACGCCTTGAAGAACAAAGGCTCGTACCTGCAAAGCGTACGTCCGCAACGCAGAAGGCGATCACAACAGTAGCTACATACGCAAGTCCACTAGCCAGCACTCGGGTCACTTCGTGAGCTACCATGCACAATCGCAATACAGACACGCAATTGAGGCACCAACCATTTCTGAAAGCCACATTCTTATGAATTCACTATATGCGTGATGGAGAGATCCGTCCGGCACGCCAATCAGAATGTGGAGCTCTTCCGTTTTAAGGTCAGAGTTCTTCTCCAAATATGCTTCACTGGTGAGCTGTTGGGTGTCCTTCATCTCGTGGTCTTCATTCACCCAGTCGCCATCGTGCTTTGCAAAGAAAAGCGAGATGTCCTCAAGCTCAAAGAAGAAGCGGATAGTTGTGTCCACGGCCATGATTTCGCTCTTGAGGTCGTGAACCGTGAAGTCGTTGTCAAACTTCACAATAAAAACCTGCGCCCAGCGGACATTTTCGAAGACCATATACGGCATCATTGCACTTCTCGCTCTCTAGCTGGCTTGGCAAGTTTCGGGATGAGCTGTGAAGAAGATGGGCGATGGCAATATCGATTTAAGTCAAATCCGTCGAGGAGGGTACTGAGAGCTATCCATCACATAGAAATCCACCCCCGTAAGCACGTTCACGACGAAGTTGGACGTGAATGACTCCAACGATTTCAGATAACAGCCGCCAATGTCTCTCATTGCATCACCTCGCGAAGAAGATCTGGTTCTCAAGTTTTGAAGTCTCAGCTTCGAACTCTCGCAATACATATTATTTCAACGCCAACATTGTATAGGCTGCGTAAAGCATTGTGTTTCGAACATCAAACTGTGCCATGATCTAGCGGAACCGAGTCGTCAGATCTATCGGCATTAATTTGTCAGGTATAGCGTTTTGCTTTCTCGACGTAGTGCCGCATCTTTTCCGGGTGTCGCTCCTTCGCGAGCAGGTAGGTGGCCTCCACGTATTTGAATAGAATTAGTCCCAGGGGTAGGACAGCAAAGCACTCGTTTCCAAAGCGAGTCATGAGCGTAATGACAATCGTGTGTACGAGTAGCGAGCAGCAAGGTTGTCTGGTGCGGGTATTCGGCCAAACAGTGTTCAATACACAGATAATTATTAGCCGCAAACAACCAATTTCCTCAGAAGACCATTCGTATGTCATGCAAACCTACCGCTTTGGGGATGAACCGGTCCGTCCGGCACGTCGATCAGTATGTGGATGCTACCAACCTCAGGATAGTAGTTTGCTCCGAGATACTCTTCGCTGGTGAGTTAATGAGTGTTGTTCATCTCCTTCTAGTTCTTCATGATCCCTCGCAGCCCTTCTTTCCACTCTCGTTTTGTCAGATCTTCATGTAAGTAACTCTCCACAGCCACCCAGTCGCCGCCACGCTTGCCGAGGAAGAGCGAGAGCTCCTCGAGCTTGAAGAAGTAGGGAAGTGCCGTGTTCACCACCATGATCTCGTTCTTCAGGTCGTGAACTGTGAAGTCCCTGTTGAAATACACGATGGTGATGTTTGGCCAGCGCACATTTTTGCAGATCACAAAACGCATCCTTGCGGTTCTTGCTCTCCAGCTCGTGTGCCAAGTTTAAGAATGAGCGACGACACAGGCGGGTAACGAAATTAACGTGCCAAAGCCATCCAGTCTTCTTTCCACTGTCGGGGGAAAAAAAGTCAACCAGCATACAATGCAGTGAATCCGAAGAAATATATGCTGGATTGTAGCTGCGTGCATGATAAAATTCGCCCATGAAAATCTGCGTTGATGGCAGGCAGTCTACAAACTTCTTGGTGGAGAAGGCTCTCAAATCTCAAAGTATCAGTCAGAGCTTTAGGTTGGTTGGATACTTGAGTGGAAACATAAAAGACTAATTCTGGGGTGTTTTAAGTCTTTTTCGACGAATTGCATCTCGAATTGGACATCTACCTCAAAATAAGGCAGTTGAGTGGGCGTCAGAATCCAGTAGAATCATTTAGAAAGGTGGAAAATGAATGCATCTCAGGCTTTGTCTCGCAAGAGATTGGATGCCCTGATACCTCTTGGCAATCAATCACGTGTGCTTTATCAGCTATAGTGAGAACCAATTTGCATAGAAAATCTGCAACTCAAAGCTCAAAGCCTCAACTCAGAGCTCTTTGCAATTGTGAGCGTAGCAACCTGGCGCGCTATCTTTTCCCAGTCAATCACTTCTGGCAGCTATGGAAGAGGGGCTGCGGCGTTTCTCGCAGTCGAAGATGCCGCGAGTTTGTGCAGTGGTTCACCGAGAAACTCCCCGAGTGCTAAGTTCTATATGTGGAAACAGAGAAGGCGTTCAGATTTTGATCAACGTGACAGCGCGTTTCGACACTGAGCTATAGTAGGTATGTTAGCCCGGCATGTAGTAAATAATTCAATAGCAAGGCACACCTGTGAGCACGAACCACACACAGATAATGGAAACAAGCGAGATGATGGAAAACCGATGTTGTTTGCCAGTGTTGGGTTTAAAAGTCGAGTTAAAACCGATTCAGCCAGTCCATCTCGCTGTCGAACGCGGCACGCATCTCGTCCGACTTAGCACTCTTGCGCTGCTTGAACTGCACGTTCGGAGAGTACTTCACAACACACAACAGGAGAGTGAGCTAGCTATCTCGATATAAGATAGCACAAAGCCAGAGAGCGTACCTTGAGGTTGAGATGCCGCGTCACCTGCGATCGAATCCAGCGCTCCTGGCTCTGCAGGCGGCGCTCGATGCCTGCGACCTTGCGCTTCGAGATCGTCTGGTTTTCCGAGTTGAGACGCTGCGGCTCCCAGAAGAGGACGACACGGCGGAGGTCTGGCGCCACGCTCGCCTAACATTCACATCAACATAACGGCAGTTAGTATGGCATGGCTATCGTGTGTATGGTGCTGATAGGGGAAACTGTACCTCGGCAATGTTTGCGACGACGTCCGTGGCGTTCGAGTCCGAGTCTTGCAGCAGCAGGTTCTGCACAAAGTCGACGACCGAGAGCTCTACCCGCTCCTGACGGTACGAGATGCGGTCGACGTTGACCTTCTTCGGCTTCTTCTCCAGCGGCGCCGAGTTCTTCGTCTCTGCGCGTTCGAAATAGCATGTTAAGCATCGTCATTCTTCAGTGAATACACTCATAGATGTATGCTGAATAAGGATTCAACCACACACAAACACCACTTACTTGGAGGAGTCATGGACTCGGCGTTCTTGCCACTACTGCCTGGGTGCAGGTCGTCGAGCACTTTCAGGAGCTTCTTCTTCGAGATGCGCGTGGTCGCGCGGTCGATCTCGACCTCGTTGGCCTCATCAGCGTCTTCCAGGCTCTCGTCATCGTCGTCGTCGTCTTCAAAGTCTCGAGACGCGTTGGCCTGGCGCTTGTCGTACGTCTGCATCTTGCGCTCGAACTCCTCCGGCTCAAGCGTGAAGAGGTCGTCCACCTCGCTCAGGAACTCCTCGGTCTCCTCGTCGTTTTCGTCATCATCATCATCATCATCACTATCGTTGTCACCATCGGCAAGCGCGCCAAACTTGTCCTGCTGCTGCTGGCGCGCGCTTGGCTTGTTGCTCTGTTGCTGCATCTGGTTAAACCATTCCTTGATTTCCTTCTCGTCGTCCTATTAAGACCACATATATAGCAATGACAAAAACACACGGTTAGTTGGCACACGCGCAATGCTTGTTACTCGCTACAGAGCTCGTCGCACCTCGTCGGCTTCATCTTCGCCAAACACGGCCTG
The DNA here is from genome assembly GCA_023334015.1 of Globisporangium paddicum. Taxonomy (NCBI): domain Eukaryota; phylum Oomycota; class Peronosporomycetes; order Pythiales; family Pythiaceae; genus Globisporangium; species Globisporangium paddicum. The sequence continues at coordinate 4,159 of JAASFV010000318.1, forward strand.
CGTCTTCGGTGCAGTCGATGGCGTGGCGGGACCGCTGCGCTTACTCTTGCGAGTCAGAGCCACGCTGGACGCATGAAACGAATGCTGCTGATGATGATGGTGATGCTGGAGCTGGAGACGGGCAGGAGCCGCCAGCGCGCGCTGCAGCTGCAGCGCCGAGCGCACGAGTCGTCCGCCGCCTTGCGCCATGCTTGCTTGGTCGATTGCGCTATTGTGGACAAACCAATCAATTTAATTTCACCCATTAAACCCAACTGATTTCTGATATATATATATTTGAAATATTTGGCTTTTCTGATAATCGCGGGCCAAAAGTCGAAAAAATGCATACAGTAATCACAGCATGACATCAAGGCTATCCAAGACCAGTTCGTGATCTCGGACTGCGGATCGCCAACCAGATGCAACCACGCTCGTCCAGTCTGTGCGAGCATATCCGATATCAGCCTCTCATATTTTTTTTGAAAAAGAAGAACGAAAGTTGCAGACGAACACGTCGGACCTGTCACTTTTTTTTGTTGAGGAGCGCCACGCTGGACTCGTTCTCTTCAGTTAGAACAGCTATGGGCGGAACATCGCCAGCATCTGAACTAGCAACAACAACAGACAAACTCGAGAAGAACTGCACTGCGTCTGGAGACTTTGGCTCAATTCGCAGGCAAAGCACAGCGGGTCGTCATCGATGTCCCGGTGGTCTTATGTTGCTCGAACGTGTGGCCAGCAGATTGGCACAAGGCACGCTTCTTCAACAAATCACCCGGGTTTTAGCTGAAAACACTGGATACCAGCTGGGTTCTATGGGTGATTTGGGGCTTTCCACGTGAACAAAAGCAAAAAGCAAGCATTTCTGGATTTGCAGCATGGGAAAGAAGGCAAAATCTTCACGACGCGTGCAGGCGACCGCCGCAGAGGAGCAGGAGCTCGTGCCGCTCGTGACCAAGCGTGGCGGTAGCTCCTTCCGCGACGGCGAGTGCGTGCCTGAGGCTGAGGACGTCCCGTCGATCACGTCGTCGCAGCGGCGCTTGGACGAGAACAACGTGGTCTTCCTCATCGTCCCGGGGCTCGCGGACGACGACGCGGCCGCCGATGAGGTTGTCCAGTGCCTCCAGGCGACCCCAGGGGTGCGCAGCGTGCAGCTCGACCTCCATGAGAAGCTCATCAAGATCGAGAAGACCTCGCGTGTGGACGAGACCGTCGAAGCCGAGCTCGCCGAGGTTGTGCGCCACGCGACGCCGGGCAAGCTTGTGGCGTACCCCGTGTGGCAGCACCGCGACCGCATCGTCAAGCTGCGCATCGACGGCATGCGCTGCATGACCAACTGCGGCACGCAGGTGATCCGCGCGCTCGAGAAGATCCCGGGCGTGCTGCATATCCACGTGGACTCCAAGTCCAAGACTGCCGACGTGGCGCTCGCCAAGGGCTCCACGGCTACGGAGGTGGATCTGATCAAGTACATTCGCGCGGCAAACCCTCGCTTCGACGCCTTCATCGCCAAGGATACGGGCCGCGAGCGGTCCAACTCGATGCCTGGGGCCGTGCTGCTGAACGTCGAAGGCATGAGCTGTGCCACGAACTGTGCTGCCAAGGTACAGAAAGCATTGAGTGACGCCGAGGGCGTCATCGAGGCGACCGTGGACTTCAAGAACAAGCGTGCGACCGTGATTTTGGCGCCCGAGAGCTCGCTCTCAGAGGACGACTTGATCGCGCTCGTCGTGAGCGCTGGTGAGAAGTTCAGTGCGTCTTTGTACCAGCCGTTCACAAGCCACGACTCGCGTATAGTGCACTTGAACGTCGACGGCATGAGTTGCGCAAAGAACTGCGCGCGGAAAGTACAGGACGCACTCAACGACGCGTCGGGCGTGATCAGCGCCAAGGTGGACTTTACGAGCAAGCTGGCGACGGTCTTCCTCGAGCCAGGAAGCCGTCTCAACGAGCTCGACCTGGTGGAGATTATTAAGTCTGCTGGGGCAAAATTCTCTGCGTCTCTGACGTCGCCGACGCGTGGGCCACGGACGGTTCTGCTCACTATCAGCGGAATGAGCTGTGCGAAGAACTGCGCCAAGAAGGTCGAGGCTGCTCTGGCAGGTACAGCTGGTGTGATGAGCGTCACTGTGGACTTCAAGCTTCAGCGCGCAACGGTTGTTGTCCAAGCTACGAGTATGTTGACGGATGCCGACTTGGTCCAGGTGGTGAGGAACGCCGGCGCCAAGTTTGACGCGTCGCTGTACGTTCCGGCTGCCTCGCCGCGCTCCGTTGTGCTCGATGTCAGTGGCATGAGCTGTGCGAAGAACTGCGCTACCAAGGTCCAGAAGGCACTGAGTGAGGTCGACGGTGTTGTCTCTGCGACTGTGGATTTTATAGCCAAGCGCGCGAGTGTCCAGGTGGACCCTACAAGTGGGCTGAAGGACTCGGACTTGGTCAAAATAGTCAAGAGCGCTGACGCAAAGTTCGGCGCCGCTGTGGCTGTCACGTCTGCCGGTAAAGAGTCACTCGCGGAGAAACACAATGCCAGCGGAAGTATGATGAACTCCACGAGCAGCGTCTACAGTTCGAGCTCGTCGTCCTCCTCCTCGGATGAGACGAAGCGCAACGACGTCTTGCTTTCGATCAACGACGTGGGTGGGAGCGACATTGGCGAAGTCGTTTTGATTGTGGGCGGCATGACGTGCAACTCGTGCGCCAACTCGGTCGAAGGGGCGCTGAAGCAGACTGAAGGTGTGGTCTCGGCGGTCGTGAGCTTCGCGACCGAGAAGGCCACTGTGCGCTTCGACAAGGACCTCGTTGGTATCCGCACGCTCGTGGAAACGATCGAAGACATTGGTTACGACGCGTCGTACGTGTCTGGTGCTGAGGCGCAAAAGGCCCTGGGCGACCAGCGGGCCAAGGAGATCACGCGCTACCGCAACGATTTCTTCGTGGCCGTGCTCTTCACGTTCCCGATCCTACTCATCATGATGGTTTTTGGGAACATCGAGCCGATTGAGAGCGGCCTTATGTCCCAGGTATTCCGCGGCGTGTCCTGGATGGCGCTCATCGTGGGGATCCTGGCCACGCCCGTGCAGCTCTACTCGGCGCGGCGCTTCCACGTTGACGCCTGGAAAGGGCTGAAGAACCGCATGCTGGGCATGTCGTTCTTGGTCTCCATGGGCTCGAACGCGTCGTACTTCTATGGGCTTTTCAGCATCATCCGCGGCTGCGTGTTGAACGAGTCGAGCGTGTCGAGCCCCGACATGTTTATGACGGCGTCGATGCTTGTGGCGTTCGTGATCCTGGGCAAGTACCTAGAAGCCATCGCCAAGGGCAAAACGTCCGAGGCGCTGAGCAAGCTCATGGACCTGCAGGTCAAGTCCGCGAGTCTCTTGATCCTGAGCGCCGATGGCAGCAAGGTTATCGAGGAGAAGATCGTGCCAATTGATCTCGTGCAGCGTGGCGACGTGCTCAAGGTCGTTCGAGGCAGCTCAGTGCCCGCCGATGGTGTCGTGGTCTACGGTGAAGGTCGCCTAAACGAGTCGATGCTCACGGGCGAGTCCAAGACGATCAAGAAGCTTGCGGGTGACAAGGTCCTCGGTGCGACAGTGAACGTTGAGGGGCTCTTTCACATGCGCGTGACCGGCGTGGGCAACGACACGGCGCTGAGTCAGATCATCCGCCTGGTTGAGGACGCGCAGACATCCAAGGCACCGATCCAAGCGTACGCCGACTATATCGCGTCGATCTTCGTGCCGTCTGTGCTCGTCCTCTCGTTCCTCACGTTCCTCGCCTGGTACGTCTTGTGCCTAACGGAGTCGATCCCGAAGGCCTGGATCCCGAAAACCGACGGCTCGTTCGTGTTCGCGTTCAACTTTGGCATCGCCACCTTGGTCGTCGCGTGTCCCTGTGCTCTGGGGCTGGCGACACCCACGGCGGTTATGGTTGGCACAGGCGTCGGCGCCGAGCACGGCGTGCTGATCAAGGGCGGCGAGCCGCTCGAGGCCGCGCACAGCATTGACACGATCTTGTTTGACAAGACCGGAACGCTCACGGTCGGCGAGCCTGTGGTCACGGACGTGGTCATCCTGAGCAAGAAGCTGAGCGCCGAGGAGCTCATCGTGATGGCCGGCTCGGCCGAGCTGGGTTCCGAGCACCCGCTGAGCAAGGCGATCATCGACTACGCCAAGTTCATCTCTAAGTCGTTGGACCAGCCAGCCAACTTCTCGGGCGTCTCAGGCCGCGGCATCTCGTGCCAGGTGGGCGCGCACAACGTCGTGATTGGCAACAAGGAGTGGATGTTAGACAACAACATGGAGCGCATGGACAGCATCGTGTTGTACCAGGCCACCCTGGCGTTCCAGAGCGCTGGCAAGACGACGATCTACATGGGCGTAAACGGCGAGCTGAGCGCTGTGTTTGGCGTGGCTGACGCACCGCGTCCCGAGGCCATCCGCACGATCAAGAAGCTTACGCAGATGGGGCTCGACGTGTGGATGGTCACAGGCGACAACGCACGTACGGCGATCACGATCGCGGACCAGCTGGGCATCAAGCGCCGCAATGTCATGGCCGAAGTGATCCCGTCCGAAAAGTCGTCCAAGGTGAAGAAGCTGCAGAGCCAGGGCCGCGTGGTAGCCATGGTCGGCGACGGTATCAACGACTCGCCCGCGCTCGCCCAAGCGAACCTGGGTATTGCCATTGGCGCCGGCACGGAGATCGCGGTCGAGACGGCAGGCATGGTGCTTATGAAGTCCAACCTGGTGGACGTGATCACGGCGCTCGACCTCTCGCGCACGATCTTCAACCGCATCCGCCTCAACTACGTCTGGGCACTCGGGTACAACTGTCTGCTGATCCCTTTGGCCGCTGGTCTGCTGTTCCCATTCGGCTTCCGCATCCCGCCGATGTTCGCGGGCGGCGCCATGGCCATGTCGTCCGTGTCGGTGGTCACGTCGTCGCTGCTGCTGCGCTACTATAAGCCGCCGGTGCTGCCGCAGGACTTCAGCGTGCGCGAGCACAAGTCGCTGCTCTTTAAGAAGCCGTCGGTCACCACGCCGCTGCTTGCGTCCAGCAGTCTCGAGTAGAGCTACTGCACGTGCCTCATTTTCTATTTGGCAGTAGCTGCTGGCTGGTAGCATGCATCCGGGTGAGTATATAGACAGACTTACAAGCTAATAGAAGAGGATCCATTTTGAATTTGCTTGGTGCTGCTTGAAGATCATGAAATGAGCTGTTAGTGTGGCCCACATCACTTCCCGCCAAAATCTTGATTGGCGCGTAATTTCACACGCAGACGGCGATAATGGAGACACCACGTGACGACGCCGCTGCGCTTGGCGTTGAGCAACAACAGCAGCAAGAGAAGCCAGTAGAGGTGGAGGCAGTGCTGAGCAAGCGCCAGCGCAAGAAGCAGCTGCGCGCGCAGGAGACACTCGCTGAGCGCCATGAGCACCGGAAGAAGGTCAAGCGCGAGTCCAAGCACGCCGCTACTGCGGCTGCAGGTCCTCAGACCGCACCTGCCGAGTACACGATCGCAAATGGTGCATGTGATCTCTGATATGTCCATCACTCGCGCTAGTTGGGTTCTCGCTCATGCGTTATGTTTTTGTGCAGGCTACCGCATGGTGAAGCCGTACGTGTACGAGTTCCGCACGCACGCCAAGGAGCGCTGGTACAATCGCGAACTACTCGCAGTGTTCATCAAGGAATTTGGCGCCAATTCGCCTGAATACTACGTATGTGTGTATTTGCTTGTATAGCTGTGTGCCATTGTCGGTCCATCTAACCATCAATATATATTGTAAACATGCAGAAATTCGCAATCCAGTCGGGACGCATCACCGTCAACAAGCTGATCGTGCGTCCTGACACGAAGATCAAGAACGGCGACCTGATCATCCACAAGGCGCATCGCCATGAGCCACCCGTCTCAGGTGAGCCAGTCACGATCGTGCACGAAGACGACGACGTTGTACGTCTTCTTATTTAGTATGCCTAACAATGTTGTTGCTGCGTCACTACTCATATTAATACCAATTTATATATGCATATCGATCTGTAGATTGTCGTGAGCAAGCCACCGTCGATCACGACGCACCCGTGCGGCGCCTACCGCCACAATTCGCTTCACTCGATCCTGCAAAACATGCGACCTGACCTCCCACCACTCCACATCGTACACCGCCTCGACCGTCTCACCTCGGGTACGAACTTCTGGCAAAGTCTTGTATAGAGACTCACGACTGATTCCCTCGCTGGACAGCTCTGACTTGTTTTGAAAATGCTGAACTATGGCTGTAGGGATCGTGCTATTTGCCAAGAACCCGGCCAAGGCGAAAGCGCTCTCGCTCTGCATCTGTACGTGTGTATCTTTATTATTCTATGTGAGTTTGCACAGCCTCACCAGTTATGCATCACCACTAATACTTTTATAGCCGAACGACAGGCGCAGAAGACGTACCTGGCTCGCGGTCTCGGGATTTTCCCTACGGAGTTCACGGCCGAGGTGCAGCAGCGACTTGTTCACGTTGCCCAAGAGAAGTGTCCATCAAGTGTCCTCACGTTTCCGTCGGACACCGAGATGCTCATCAGTTGCCCACTTCAGTGTCTCTCTGCGCGCGACGCGATCTATGAGTGCCACGCTGACGGGAAACCTTCCGAGACGCTTGTGAGCCTCGTGCGCAACGGCAACTCAACGTGTCTCGTGCAGTGCAAGCCCATCACAGGTCGCACGCACCAAATCCGGCTGCACCTGCAGCTCGTCGGTTTCCCCATCGCAAACGACCCGTGCTACGGTGGCAAGCTCCATTTTGGCGAGAGCTCAGAGCGAATGGCTGAGATCGCCAAGGCCAAGGAGGCTAAGGACCAGCTCCCACCCAAGCTCGATGGTGACTTCTCCACGCCTCAGCAGGAGAACGAGAGCGAGGACGCGTTCATGCAGCGCACGTGTTCGTGGTGCTACATTGGCGCCGACGAAGCTTTCAACGAGACGCAGCTGCACTGCTCCAAGATCTGGCTGCATGCCCTCGAGTACAAGGTTCGTCTGTGTCTTGAAAATCTGTCAGTATTGTTATTAGTCTATGTGAGGATAGCCCTAACGAGCTCTGTCTATGGTGGTATCTTGCTAGCTGGACGGTTACACGTTCCAAGCGCCAGAGCCGTCCTGGGCGGCACCGTCCGATATGTACTGAGAGCCCTGGCGTCTAGGTCCTGAAGGCGCTCTCGAGTAGCTGCGAGTAGTCCAGACGGCAGTTGTTGGTAGGGAAGTACGCGTCCGCGATTGCATAGGTGTCATCGTCCGAGAGCGATGGCTCCAATGATAGAACCGCTCCCATGAACTCCTCTTCGCCTAGCTGACCGGTCTTGTCCACGTCTCGTTCGCGCAAAGCCTTGCGCAGTAGGTACTTACGCGAGCCAAACACGCGCCGCAAAATCACCACGACTCGCGCGTCACTGGGACTCAGCCGCCCTGATCCAAGCTGTCTTGATGAGCCCAACGCCACACTGGGTTGCGGTTGCTGCTGTCTGGAAGCTTGGAGCTGGAGCTTTGGCACAGCTGGCGTCGTTCTGCGTGGCGAGAGGTCTACAGAAACCGGTGGTTCACAGTACTGCGCGAGATCGTCGCCACTGAAGTTGAACTCGTCGTTAGCCTCGTCTTGTTGGTGCTGACAAGAAGAAGACGACTGCTGTCTCAATGAGAACTCGGGCGAGCTCTGTGACGAAGACAGTTGAAAGACAGCGTCACAGAGCTTGGGGTACTCGACCGCGCCATTGCGACTGAACCTGGTCATGAGCGTCTCCAAGTCACTCGTTGAGAGCCCCACGTGGTAGAAGCTCAAGATTCTCAAGAACGCGTCGCTCGAGACCAGTCGCGAGTTGTTAGCGTCGCTCTTTCGCAGCAGAGTGCGCAAATGTGAGACTTTGGCGAGCTTTCGGAGCCATGAGTCCTTCTGTTGCATCGTGTTGGGGTCTATAGTCACCATGAGACTCGCGATGGCGTCGCAGAACTCGTCATAGGCGATAGCGAGTTGTTCGCTGCGGCTGCTATTCACTGAATCGTCAGCTGGTTGGTCGAAGAGGAACTTCCGGGCAAGCGTGAGAAGCTGCTGTGCATTCAGACGCTCTGCAAGCCGAAACCTGTCGAGCACTCGTCGAAACTCGTCCAGTGTCAGCACCCTCTTCTCAGCTTTGCCCAAACCTCGGCACTCGCGTCTCACGAGATCAGGTGAGCTATTCGACTCCAACAGCGCCTTGGCGAGCAGCTCCAACACCACCCTGCTGTTAGAGAACGGGAACAATTCAGGGTGGCTCTCACAGTAGCTCAGCGTCTGCTGATCGGCCTCGACGAGCTCCAGACACTGATTGGGCGAGAACTCGAAGCGCACGATCGCTCCCACGAAAAAATCCGAGGCGCAGTACGCTGACTTCTCCTTCTGGCTCTCGCGGGACTTGGTGTCCCCAGTGCCGGCCCCCAGGCACTTGCGGAACCGCCCGCGGTCTAGGAACCGTCCACCGGTGACGCCCGAGTTCTTGACGTGCGGCTCAAAGACGCAGAGCGTGTCGTCCTCGAGAAAGTACGTGAGCGTGAACTCGCGAATGCAGTTGAGGTCGCTCTTAGTGAGGCCGTGGAACTTGGCTCTGAAGCGCAGCTGCTTCCTGTCGAGGCTATTGTCCGCCGTCGTCGATGTGATGACTGGTGCGTAGCTGTTGAACGTTGTCGGCGTCCGCTTGCTGCTGAGTTCCTGGTTGTTCTGGACATGCGACTGTAGCCGCTGAAGCAATGCGGGACTGATCCCAGGCTGACCCAGGCCGATATCCGCGAGTGATCGGCTGTTCATCTGGGCTTTGGCCTGGAAGAGCTTCCACTTGGATGGCTTGACGCTCGCAACTGAGCTCTGGAGCTCACAGGGTTCTTGAGTCACTCCATGGGTCTCCAAGTAGTACTCGCGCGTGAACGGGTCACAGTCTTCCAGCAGGAACTTGCGCGAGAGGATCGTGACCCACTCGCCGCAGCGCAGGTCACGGTCCGTAAGCAGCGCTTTGCCAGTCGGGCGTTCGCCCAGCAGTGTCTGCACCTGGTTGGCGTCGTCCTTGACCACGCGCCTTCGAGAGATGAGCACTGCAAAGTGGTGGCCGCCGCCGCCCATCAGCTGTTGGCTTTGCTGGTGCTGCTGTTGACCGCGTTGTGCCTCCTTGGGCTCGATCACCTCGATCATGTCGTCGCACAAATAGTAGTGCAGTACATACTTGCGCGTCTCTGGATAGAGCGGATGTGGATCGTGCCACGAGACAAAGAAGCGTAGCACTTTGTGGCTGTTCTCGTGGAACTTGCGCGTGGCCTCGGCCTTGCTCTCGGCGACAGAGGCTGTCTTGGCTCGCAATCGCAGCTTGATGGCCTCGATCTCATCCACTTTCGAGCTCAGGTCGTCTGGGTACTTGCGTGGCGACGTCAGCGGTGTGCCCAGGGCTTCGTCATAGAACCTTCGTGTGGCTTCATCGCAGTCGACCAAGTAGAACACACGGCCGTAAAGTCGCACGTCACCGCCGATTGCGAAGTCCTCGGGTACAAACCTGCTGCCGTTGGGCTTTGCAGCGACCGTGCGCTTCATGAACTCGCCCTGCGCCATGCCCGAGTTGGCGATCCGCGGCTCGGTGATTGAGATCGCGCTGTCGCTCAGGTAGAAGCAAAGCACGACGCGCCGCGTGCGCAGTGTCTCGTAGCCGTTCTCGAGTGCCTTCTCCTGGAAGTAGCCGTAGAAGCGCAGCACCTGCCGATCGTTGGTTATCCACTTGGGCTGCGTCGCGTCCACGCGGTACTTGGTGCTGGCCGCAGAGGCCGCAGCGGAGGCCGTAGGCCCACGATGGCCGCTCCGAGGCTCATTTGGGACCTGGTTGCCCTGACGAACCTGACTCATCTTGGCTGGGAGCATAATGTCTTGTGGGGAGCTCAGGGCTTTGCCTATGGACATTTGCTCGAGAATTTGCCGCTTGCGGAAGTCGGGCCTGCGCATTTCGCTGTGGTGCGTCGAGCGCATCCCTGGGATGAGCGGCACCATGTTGCTGCGCTGCATGGTGGGCTTTGCCGGCGAAGAACTTATTGGGAATTCAGGAGCTCTTGCGCTGACAGCTCTGCCTATTCTTGGAGTCGCATCTCAAAGGCCCAGCAATGTCACGTGGGACTTGAAACGACACGAATGACAAGAGTTGACTTGGATGAAGTCAAGGAGTTGAAGGTGATGAGCATGCGACGAGCTCAACATTGAATGGTGCATGGAGCATGTCAAGAGCTATACGAAGATATATATTTAATGAAAAAAAAGGAGAATGCAAGGGACCAACTGGCTCGTGTGTGTGTCTTCTACTGCTCCTCTTTCTCTCGCCAGCAGCGAGCAGTCGCCGAAGGACGAGGTTAACTATACACTTTATTCCGCCTTCTTGTTCTTCTTGCTCTTCTTCTTCTTCTTGTCGGCGTCGTCCTCTACTGGCGCAGGCGCGGCTTCTGCCTTCTTGTCCTTCTTGCTCTTCTTGGCCTTCTTCTTCGGCTTGTCCTCCTCGTCGGCCTCCTCATCCTCGTCGACGACCACACGCTTCTTGTCCTTCTTCTTAGAGTCCTTCTTCTCGCCCTTCTTGAGCTCCGACGACACGAGCGCCATCACGTCCGCGTTCTTGCGCGGCGCGGCGCCGCTCTCGTAGAACGCAAGGCGCTCCTCCACCTGCTCACGCATCTGGTCACCGTACTTGGTCGTCGGCTCATCAATGAACGAGTCGATACGCGACGCGATCGCGCACTTGTTGGCCAAGTAGCGCGAAATGCGGCCCTTGTTCTTGGCGGCCGCACGGCCGATGAACGTCGAGTGGAAGAGCAGGCCGTACTTTGGCGTGTTGCCACGGGTTTTGAGAGCGCGGAAAAGCGCCTTCTCGGCACCGAGGATCTGCACAGTGGACGCTGGGCACTTGGCCAGGTTCGTGAGCGAGCCGGCGTGCGAGATGAGACGCGCACCGACGGTCTCGCCGATGAGCGACGCAAGGTTCGGCGCGACGGTCGACATCTTGGACACAAGGTACTCGTGGAGCTGGCGACGGTACTCGGCGAGCTTAATGAGGCGCGTGGTGAAGTTGTCGACGTTGATCATGTCGATCTCCGACATGTCCATGCCCATGGACGAGCGCGACGCGTGCAGAATCTGCTGCGCCTTCTCTTCGTCAAGCACGATCGACTTGAGGCCCTCGAGGCTGTCCTCCGAGAGCGTGTTGCGGTTCTTGATGAACGACGCACAGCGAGCGTAGATGTAGTTGTCGTTCACGATCTTAACGAGCTCTGGGAAGTGCCACGAGTACCACTCACGCACGCGCATGGCGAAAGTGTTGATGTCCTTGTCCATCTGGTCGAGGAGCGCAATGCTCTGGATGATCATGTTGTCGGCACGGTTGACGTTGAATTTAACCTTGGCACGCGAGTAGCTGTGGCCGAGACCGAGCTGCGCCTTGCCGAGGTTGCCGTTGTCGAGCTCCTTGACGAACTTGCTGAAGTGGAAGCGCACGCCACGGAGGATCTCAACCGTGGTTTCGTTCGAGTTGCACGGCGCCTTAAGCTCGTCCGAGATGGCCTGCGAGAGGCCCTTGTCCTGGATGCCAAGCGCAAACTTGGCCTTCTTGCCGGCCTTGACCTTTGGCAGGTTCATCTCGAGGAAGTTCTTGAGGTCGTCGCCGAGGATGCCTTCGGAGATGTTGTTGATGTTCTCGAGCGCGTTCTCCGCGGACGTGAACGGCTGGAAGGCCTTGAGCTTGACGATGCGGCCGAACTTGGCCAGGTCGTTCACGCTCTCCTGCACCTCGTTCAGGAGCGTGCCGATCTCCTCATGTTCCACGACTTCAAAGAGCGCGTAGCCCGAAGCGGACTCGAAGAGCACAAACTGGTTCACACCCTGCAGGTCGCACGTAGCAGAGGACACACAATCGCATTAGTATCAGCAGCACATAGCAGCAGCCTGCAGCACAGGTGGCGGCAGCACAGGTGGCGGCAGCAAAGAGGCGCCTGTGCACGCACCATTTTCGATGGCCTGCTCGTTTCAATTTTGGGACCACCAACCGTCAGCGCCGCAAGGCTCGCGGCTTGCTGGGCTTGCTGTGCGCCAGTCCTTTTGAGCTCTTGCTTCGTATCGGATTTGACAGGGATCGGATATGAGAGGTAAAACCTCGCAGTGAATAAACCTCACCCGATTATATCGGATTTGAAAGGGTTTGACACTCACTCGCGCTTTTTATCGGAGTTTCGGGGACACGAAACGACGCCAATGGTGAAGACGAGTGAGTGACTGATGGACGAATGCATAGCATGGCTTGATGGGCTGGGGGATGGATATGATAACAGAGCACTGACCGTAAACCTACGAGATGCGCTTGTTGTGCGCCCATTGGCTGCCGCAGTGTTCTCCCTGAGACGGAGCCCTGGCCGCGCAATGAAGACACGCACTCCCAGTTCTCTTGGCAAAGGACGCTCTTCATTGATACTCAAGCACACCACAGCACAGGAGATGGATGGGTCTGCTCACAACCATGTTCTCCATGGGCTCATGTTTATGGAGCAACCATGGGGGCGCTCGCTGTGTTGTCCGCTTCCCCCTGCTGCTTCCACTCAAAGCTTCATAACGCAACTCGCCTTGAAGCACCAACAACCCAAGCACTACCACCACCACCAGCCATGAAGCTCCTCGCACCTCTCTGTTCAGCGCTCATGCTTCTTCTCACCAGCACTGGTTTTGGCGCAGCGCAGGATTCGCTAGCGTCTGCCGCTGGCAACTCGTCGGCTGAGCAAGCCCTGGGCAGCTCCGAGCAATTCTCTGGGGTGTGTCCAGACCGGATCCGCAAGTCGTGGGAAAACATGTCGGTGCAGGAGAAGGATGTGTACCTGCGCGCGATCCAGCTGTCCATGGACCGCGGCTTGTACATCAAGTTTGTCGAGATCCACACGGAGCAGATGACGACCGCCGAGGCGCACCGCACGTGCATGTTCATCTACTGGCACCGCCTCTTCCTGCTCGGCTTTGAGAACATGCTGCGCTCTCTCGGAAGTGAGTTCGCGTGTATCACGATTCCCTTCTGGAACTACGTCGACCACAATGCGCTGTACCTCCGCGGGGCGTGCACTAGCATGGAGAACTGCTCACCGATCCTTCGTGAAATTGGCGGATCTCGTGGGCCGACGCGAACGGTGGACATCAACGGCACTCCCATCCAGGGAGCCTGTGTCTCGATGCCTCCAGCAAACCACTTCTGCGAATCGTCGGACTTGCGCGGCAACCAGTGCGCGCGGTGCATCCCTCGCGGCGACTGGGCGTCAACACCGTTCCCGCCAACGACCAGCGTGAGTTCCCTCTTGCGCCAGTTGTTCACGACGCAGACGATCGCGGCCGTGGCGACGAACATCGAGCAGGGCATCCACAGTAAGTTGTTTGACTCGCCAGTCGCTGGATGGATCTCACCTTGACTGACCTTTATGCTTCCTCGTCTTGTATGCTCTCTTGCAGACACGATCCACAACTCGCTGGGTGGAGCGATGACCAACTTGGAGGCCCCAGCCGACCCGATCTTCTTCTCGCACCACGCCACGCTCGACTTGCTGCACTCGATTTACTACAAGTGCGTCATTGGGAACACAGTGCCGACCTCGCTCGCGTCCAAGTTGCAGGACCCTCGCCAGTTTATGCAGTGTCCGAGAATCATTCGCCTCAACCGCCGCTCCGCTGATAGCAACGTACTGATGCCTCAATCGAACGTCGAGATCCGAAGCGGTGGGCAGACAGAGCAAGCGCTCTCGGTGTTTGATGGAGGCAACACGCTGGATCCGTACTTCACCTTGATGCCTCGGGAATACTTGAGTCTCTCGGACATTCGTGATCTCGGCCAGTTCAGCTACAACTACGAGATCCCAGGCTTGCTGGCCGACATGTACACGACGTGCGGCGGGCTGACGAGATTCTTACAGTCCTCTGGCTTGAACCGTGACCTCCGTTCGGAGCAGTCGACGACCAGCAGCAATTTTGTCGAAGCAGTTGTTGTTCCCAGCAAGACGTCGTCGGACCCATGGTACCAGGAGGCATTCGCGGCTGCAGTCAACACGACGACTCTGGCCGAGGCGAGCAACACGAACGCGATCCCAAGTGCGCTCGCTGAAGTGGAGAAGATGACCTGCGTGTTCTACGATGAGTGTCGCGGCAAGGTACGAGACTACAGCACGCAGTTTCGCCAGAAGTTCCACATGACTGGCTCCACTCCATGCAGCAAGATTCTCGCCGCAATCAATAGCGGCGAGGATCAGATCAAGACCCCTGGATGGCGCGACATCTTCCTTCGTCACCTCGACTGCGAGAATGTGTAAGTGTGAGATCGAGAGCGTCGTTGCTCCTATCTGTGAAAATGCCTGTCAATGAGTGAGTGTAAATGTCTGAGAGAAAACTAGTGAGTCCAATAATCAACCACCAACAGTAATAACAAATACCTACCATGAGCGAATGCCACATCCAGACTCCGTCACCACATCTGGTATCGAACCCAATTTGACCACCACAATTCACACACACACACCAGTATGACAAAGACACTCGAGAATTAAACTTCACACAAATCGCCAAACTTGCTGGCCTCCCATTGATATGTGGCTTCTACAACTGCTCCAGCAGTTCTCCAAAGAAGTTGACAAAACTAGAATCAATCTGCTCTTCGTCGTCTTCGCTTCGAGCTTGAATGCTGAATCGCTTAATCGTTCCGACGATGGAGCCGCTCTCCATGTCGATCACCATCTCTACACTAAAAACGCATTGCAGCTCGGTCTGTTCAAATAGGCACACACTGCGTTAGAGAAACCTGGCGAAGCATGCACTCGAGAAAGCAAACAAGCCAGTGACTCACCATTTCTGCGAAGAAGTAAAACTTCAAAAGATGGTTCACAGACCCACTCGCTAGGCACATCATGCAGTTCTTGGTAAATAGCTCGATCACGTTCTCCTTCTCGGGGATGTCTTTCAGCGTGTACGAGAGCGCAGCACTACAAACACATGTGATTAGTTTATCATCACATCATTCAGTCGCGTCTATGACGATGTCGAACGTACATTTCTGGCGAGCTGGCCCACAGTTGCTCAAACTTTCCAGCGTCAACTGCAGGGTTCGGCGTCAGGTAGTCGCGCGCTGACATTTGCTCATCATCGTCCTCCTCTTCGTCTTCATCTTCATCAATCTCCATGTTTTGGGCAGCAGGTTGCTGTGGCGGATACGCGTTCTGGAAGACTTGCTGGGGCTGCGTGTACGATTGCTGGACATGCTCGCTGGCTGTCACTTGATTCTGCGCGAAAAACTGGTGGAACTTGTACTTCAGGATGTCCACGATAACCAAGTGACCATTGTCGTACAGCAACGAATTGACGATCCACTTTAGCGTCACCGTCATGTCCGATTGGCCAGGCATGACCAGCATCTCGACTAAGAAAATGGTGCTATTCGATTTCTGGGGATGCACAGTAAATGGAGATAACATAATCAGCCACATAAAATATCAAAACCAAAGTGCATGGAATGATATTTATGCTCACCTGCTCAGCGAAGAACAGCCATTGCTGCTGACCGTTAACCTTGCCATTCGAGACGAACTTGACACGAGACGATTCGAGGAAGGTTTGCAACGCAAGAGGATTAAATGAGCCAACCAACTCTGCAGACCACTCCACCCTGATTGAAGAACACACACATAAACAAACATAAAAACTAAGCATCTTGCAAATGACATATACAGGAGAGGCAGAAGCACGTACGATTCGTTGGTCGAGTCCCACAGTTCATCAAACTCGTTTTGATCGAGAGATGGGTTCTCGTCCAGGAAATCTTCCGCTTGAATGGATGGCAGCTTGGGGCTTGAGCTGTGCGAAGTTCCCTTGCTAATGAAGTCGAAGCTGGTCACAGAGTTGCCGGACGGACGGTCGGTTAAGCTCGTTTGTGATGAAGCATCGTCGTCGCCGTCGGTGCTTGAAATAAACCCGAACGCAGACCCCTTCACAACATCATCGTGCTCTGGCGCTCCGCTCGAGCCTGGTCCATTGGTCATGAAGCTGAAACCAGATGGGCCATCGTTGCCATCTCGCGTTGAGGTTCCGTTGCTGGTAGACGGGCCGCCTTGTATGTAACGAGGATTGCCTGGATAACCTTGTCCAGCGCGTGGGTTTTGCCATGGAGCCGGTGGGACATAGCCATCCTGGGATCGAGTGTCTGACCCATCGTCGTCATATTCGCTTCCGTAACGACTTGACGAACCATCTTGTTCCGCGTATCGTGGATCCATGTCGCCAGTCGTGTTTCTTCGCAAGACGGGTGCACCCGATTCGCTCGCAGTTTCATTCGAATCCGGTCGCCCATGCTGAGCCATGCCGTGTCCCGAGAGAAATAGCTTCTTGCCCTCATCACTGAGCACTCGCTCTCGGGTGACTTTATTGCTGGAAGTTGGCGGACAACTGTTCAGATCGCCTTCGGAGCCTTCCATGTCCGAATCTTCATACTGAATGTTGTCCGGATCCAAGCGCACAGCGGCCATCAATTGCATAATCTGCATCACATGATAATGATAAGAACCCGTATAACTTTCATGCATAACCCAGCAACAATAAAAAAACAGCACCTTTCTTGCGTCTGCCCTGTAAATGCTGTCGTGACGCTGCTGGGAGAGGTGCGTGATCGTTGCCAAATTCGACTCGAATTCTTCAACGCACAGGTTTTGCTTCAGCAGATTCATCGTGGTCAAGAACGCATTTCGGTGCACCTGCGTGTAAAAGAATAATCGATACACACTATCAGTATTAAACGCAAACAGCATCAAACGCATATGCGCACTGCAAACAAATCATAAACGAGACGTACATGGGCTGCATAGAACTCAAACTTGGCTTGAATCTTCTCAACCAGGAAGTCAGCAACCTCCTGGACATCACATTTGTAAGCCATACGCACATAACCTCACAAGTAGCGAATAAGTAAGCAGCTTTGTACCTTTCTTTCGTCGTCGGACAGTTCCATCACTGCGGTGATGAACGTGTCCATCTTCTCATCCGATTGCGTTCCATAGCAGACGTCGTTGACCAATTTCGTCACTGGCGCAGAGATGCGCGGGCGCGTCGACTTTTTCGGCAGGACGCCCGTGATGCTCACCTTCGGTGCGCGCAGCTTCACTCGGCCCCACGATTTCTTCTTCGCCGCGCTCCCGCCGTCTGACGATGCCCCCTTCAAGATGTACATGCGAATGCTTTGGCCGAACTTGACAACGTCGCCCTCTACCAGTCATTGCAGCATGGATGTGAGTGAATGTCACAATGCGCGCAGAGCAATTGTGCATGCATTGTCCTCACCGTGCAGCAGGTACGGGTCGTGAGGCGGGATCTTCTTGCGTCCGACATATGTGCCGTGTCGCGACATCAAATCCACCATCTGCACACAATGACATCCAGCAACACGGGACAATCAGTATTGTGCGCAAACTGCCGCAACTGAGTCAGCTACACCAATGAACCAACCACTCACATAGATCCCGCCCTTCTCGTCGTGGATAATCGCGGCGTGCTTTCTCGATACGGACGGGTTGCCCAGCACATGGTCGCAGTTTTCCTGGTCGCGCCCAAACACGTTCACCTTCTTGGTCGAGACCATATAGGTCGCGCAGTGGCGCGAGTCGCGGTACGCCTCAAGGCGCGCGTGGGCGTTCGACTCTAGCGGCGCACAGGCCCTGCGTCATGTAACAAACGATCAAATACATACCCAGTAAGTTAACACGTACAGCTCTGCTATTCCCTCTCTAGCGATTGCGCCAAACACAGAAATAGGAGTGCGCAACGTACCAGTCGGGCGGATGGAAGTCGGCCGTGCCGGAGCTCAGGAACGCGGCGCGTGAGGGCGTGAGTACGGGCATGGGCTCGCTCATGGTCTCTCGTCCGTAGCTGTTGGCAGAGGGGAGTAAAGCGAGTGGCGACCGCCGTCGTCGTCGCTCCTCTTCTCAACAATCGACGTACTGATTGCCCCGCTTTCCCCTCGGTTGTCTATCGCGCCGTCCTTATCCCGTGCGTCCCTAATTACAGGCCCTTCGAATTTTGTAAATACGAACAGTGATTGGCTGAAAAAGGTGCAACTGTCAAGTCGGATTGGTTGAAAATCGACAGACAACGTCGCAACATTGCGTGGCACTGATTTCGACCCAACGACAAAATGCAAAAGATCCGCGGACGACGACCTCTGGCACGCATGGCTCATGCAGCGTCGAGGTCCATGGATGGCGGCGCGACACCCACGTACGGCCCCTTGCGCAAGTACGCCTGCATTTTCTCGAGCGTCACCGCGTCTGTAACGCACACGCAAAAGCCCGTTAGAACAGCAAATGAACAACACATGCAAGCACCAACACGCACAATATCGATACGTACCGAGCTTCGAGTGAAATGGAGACACCATCACTGCGTCCGCAATCGCAAACTTCCACTCGCGAGTTTCCTTCGTTGGCTCGGTCGTGCGGTCCATGAGGAACTCAAAGAAACCGCCGTACGAGAGCAACGCATTCATGCCCCACTCGTTGTTCTGGGCAGCGACAGCGCGCAGCAACACGAACACTGCGCTGCGGATCTCCTCAAATGGCTGTCTCAGGATCTCCATAAGATACATGAGCGTCGACTGGTTGCGGCACTCGCGCCCGAGACTGTTGAACAGTCGCTCATGAAGAACCCAGATGCCCGCATTATCCGCTGGGACGTCCTCCAAAGCCCGCGTCAAGCGTGTTGGCTCTCCAATAATGCGACCCAATGAATGGAAGCAGTTGGCCTTCACCTCCATCTTCGTGCTCGCTCCAAGTTGAAGCCACGATTGGCACAGACTCTTGTGTTGCAAGAGAAGATGCAATTCTGGCTCCGGAACGATGACAGGCATATGATTAGGCCATCTAAATTCATCCACATCAACGCACACCTTGACATAAGCGCACCTTTGTCGGATGAAGAACCGAAGGCGGCAAGCGCGTCCATCGCTGCGATTTGCTGAAGCGAGTCGGTGCTCTGGATCTTGCTCTCGATCGTTTCCAGAAACGCCTTGGAAAGAACAGGATCGTCCCAGTTCCACGACTTGACATTCAGCTTGGCAGCAGTGGCGGACATCTCACCGATCAAACGAATCGCGCTTCCTCCGACGAACGGATCTGACAAAGTTATAAAGCAAAGATCGATAAATACTCATCCGGGAATCATGTAGTCACCATTGAAAATAACCATGTGGCGTGTTCTACCTTCAGCCATCCCGAGCAGCGTCTGGAGCGTCCCTGCTCAGCATCAATGTCGTAAAACTTATCAGGATTGTCGGAACTGTGGTCAAAACCAGCAAGTCCCAACGTACCCGACTGGAAGATGTGCTGAATGCCAAGTCTCGTCTTGCTGAGGCTTGGAACTAAGTCCACAACATTCATCAGGAACAACGGGTCATCTGACTTCAAGCAGTCCAATATCTAGTGGACGTTTTGAATACAAATGAGTCGATCAAGTTCCACCTCCGCATACAGAATCAAGCGGACAACTCACCAGTTGGGCCGCGTTATTGTTGATGGCGTACTCCATGCGAGACTCGTTCTGCTCGCAAATTCTGGCAATGCTCTCGAGGTAGCGCATGAACTCGACTGAGTTCACTGTGACCTCACTACAGAAACAAAAAGGAGAACACACATGAGATATCGCGCAGGACAAACAATGTATCATGCAGGTATGCGCACCTGCTCTGCGATTTCGCCTTCAGCAAGTCGAGCACAGGCTTGAAGAACTCACCGTCTTCGAAGCGTGAAAACTGTGCAACACATACGCTGCGTTAGGCTATCCAGCAAAATGCGAGAGTTAATGGTGGCGATACGTACCGTTTCGAGAACACGAGTAGCTCTTGCTGCAACTTCGGAATCCTCGTCAGCAACAACATCGCAAAGCGCCTGGATCACTTCCGGGATTGCCTAATAAACAAACAAAAACGAGTCCTATCAGTGTCAACAGATGCGCCCATGTGCAGAGGGAGTAGGACAGCGTACCATAACTGCGACTTGAGCAGGCGTTGGGTTTCGGCTCAAGTGCGTTGCGAGCTGGTTCACGGTGAGAACTCTCGCACGCTTCTCCACGTGCGACAGACCAGCCAGAATAAATGGGAGTATCTGTGTGTCATCGCCAGCATAATAGTTCGCCAAATGTGAGCATGTATGCATTCGAATGCGGTGATTGCCCAGATAAAAACTTTGGCTTCACTTACGTCGGGGTGGAAAAACACTCCATCGTTGCCATCTGCGCCGAGGACTCGGTCGATGCATGAGCAGATTTGCTTGACCTGTGCACCATATGACCACACGTCAAAACTTTCACCATCATGCATACTTAGAGTGAAGCAAGACAGCTGTCATGAACAACACTTCCTCCCTTGCTCTCGCCTTACCTGCTTGTCATCGTAGCGGTCGCTGGCGTCCTGCAGACACGCGAACAGCGCTGCCACCGGCACCTGCTGCAAAAAGTCGCGCACAAGGACCTGCTCGTGGGACGAAGGGGCGATGCTGCCGCTCGTGACCACGTAGCTCTCCTGGAACCGCGCGACCTGCTGCCACACTGCTTCGAAATCCATGCTTTTTGCTTCTTTGCCCGTTTGGTGTGCTTTGATCTGCGATCCTGCCAAGATGTTGACTTGATAATCCTCTCAAAAATACAGAATATAGAGGTGCGCTTGATTAAAGTAAAAACGCTTGATTCCTACCTATTTCTCTTGTTCAATTACCCTTTATATGAAGCGATGTGGAAAGTTAACCTGACTAAAGTATGCAAAATCGATTTCCGTAGTGCTTTTATTTCCCTCCCATAATGCGTAGGAGTCCTTTGACAGAAAAGCCCAAACGGTACGGGTCGGCTACTGTGTTGAGACAAGTCGTGACGGGTCTATGCAGGTCGTTTTCCGTGTCGAAACGAGTCTTCACTCCCAAAGTTGAATGTAGACCAGTGTGGGATAGAAATCAAGCAGTTCGATACACAAAAAGAGCACTTCAACGGACGAACGGCCTCAGATCATGTGCTGCGCGAACAACATCAACCTCATGTCCTGGCAAGGCGCTAGCGTCACAATGGCTATACGCAGCACACAACGGAAGCCACCGCTCGAGACACGCTGACGAAGGGTCCTGAACGCAGCACCAAGCGCACACACGTAAGCGCAAACACATTTCGCTTACTCACCCTCTCCTCTCCCTCCTCGCAGTTAACATGCCCGTCATCTTCTTTTGCGTTCTTGTGTGTTAGCGCACCGTTTATATGGTCACGTTCAAGGCTCACTCACGTGTAATCAGTTTTCTGTACTGGATTCATCGGCGCAGCTGGTGCGATGCGGACGCGTGCTTTGTCGTGTTCAGTCGTGCAGACGAATGCAGTCCACACTGCAACAACTGCTGGTGATCAGACACCGGCAGGACAGGTTCGTTTTGCTCCGCTTGCTTCTCTCTCATTTCTAGTTTTGCCTCCCGAGTGGCATCTCATCCTAGACAAGCAAGCCCAAGTCCAAGATGTGGTCCAACTTCGTCCTCGTCCAAGCGCTCGTCGCGGTCTGCTCGCTCACCGGAATTCAAGCCCAGACGCTCGTCAAGGCCGACGACGGAAGCGGCCTCCACGTCTACTACCGCACCGGCTGGACAGCTCCGAACATCCACTACTCCACGGGATCGACATGGACGACCGTACCGGGCTTCAAGATGGCGCAGAGCAGCGATGCTACCCAGTTCCCAAAGGAGAAGGGGTGGTTCCGCTACGACATCCCGGTCCCAGCCTCATTCTTGGAGTTCGTCTTCAACGACAACAACGGCGTCTGGGACAACAATAGCAACAAGAACTATAAAATCTTGGCGGCTGGTACCTACTCCCTCACGAGCACGATCAGTACTCCACCAAACCCAGCTCCAACCACTGCTCCTGTCACAAACGCACCTGCACCAACGACGAAGGCGCCAGCCCCCGCTCCAACACCAGCTTCAACTTCCGTTCCTATCCCTGCTCCGACACCCAAACCAACGACCACCCCAGTACCGACGACAGTTCCTCCAACCGGTCCTTGCACCAACTACAACGGCCTCGACTCATGCAAATCCGGAACTCAGACGACCTACCCCGACTCGGACGAAGCTAGAAGATGGCAGACGCCTCCACGCAAC
>JAASFV010000319.1:0-26254 GCA_023334015.1 Globisporangium paddicum
TATGGTTTGTTGCAACGGATAGCCACAGTCTTCCCCTTTCTTTTGAGCTATTTCGGAACCAAAAACATCGAAAAATGAAGTCAACAATGAATTTTAGCTAAGGTATACGAATCCCGGCCATAAACCGGTCTCATACCTTACGCTGTTTTGTGCAACTTTTGTTTCCTTTTCAACATAAATTTGCCTAAAAAATAACTTGTTTTATCATGAGTTCACGCCGGGTGGCCAAGGGAGATGGCAACGGTGGTGCGTTAAGGTAAATGTACACACAACGCGCACTGTTCACGCTCAACACACACTGATGTTGATACACAAACAACACATATGTGGAGAACGCGTACAAAAATACTGTAAAGTATACATGTGGGGCGTTCATGTACAGACGTCCTATTTGGCGCTGTTGTTCTTGGGCGAGAAACACGTAAATAGCCGTGTGAATAGCGAGCTACCAGTGGGAGCCTTTAGCTATCAAGATACCTTTACTGTTTACCGCTAGCATCACTCTAAATTTATGCAAGCTTCACAGCTCTATTTGGCCCACTTAATTTTAAGGTAAATTGTCAATTTATGGCCGGAGGTCAGATTATGGACGATTTCGAATTTCAGCCAATCCAGAGACTCCATTTTTTGAATGACGAGCGATCATTGGCCAATCTGCGAAAGGGTCAGGTTATGGCCGGTGCAATTGATGGCCTCTCACATTGCCTTTGTCCTCATACTATCAGACAAGCAACATGGGGAAGCGGAAGAACTACGGCGAGAACGACATGCGGGCGGCTCTAACAAAGTACGCAAAGGGGATGAAGCTCAGCAAGGTCTGCGATATGTATCCCGATCTCTCCTCTCGAACGATCCGTCGCCGCGGAATCAATGCCAAGCGAGACGTCGAGCAAAAGCTCCCCGGCCCTCCTCCTGTTCTCCCTGTGGAGTTCGAGTCGGACCTAGTGGACTGGGTGGTGGCAATGCAAGCATCGTGATTGCCTGTTTCGCGTGACATGGTGCTAAACAAAGCAAACGAGGTGTACCGAACGCTCTACGGCAGCACGAGGTCGACTGGCTTTCTCGGGCACGGCTGGCTAAAGCGTTTCGTGGGGCGATACCCTCAGCTCAGCCTTCGCATCCCGCGCGTGATTTCGCAAGCACGCAACCAAGTCGAAGTGCCAGGGCTGACGGTGCTTCACAACGAGCTCATAAAGCACTGCGTAGAGCGGAAGCTGACCAGCGACTGAGTGTTCAACATGGACGAGAGTGGCTTTGGGCAATCGAGCAAGTCCAAGAAGGTCGTGGCGGTGAGCGGCTCAAAGGATGTGTGGACGAAGGTCGCCGGCATGAGC
Organism: Globisporangium paddicum; assembly: GCA_023334015.1. Classification (NCBI taxonomy): domain Eukaryota; phylum Oomycota; class Peronosporomycetes; order Pythiales; family Pythiaceae; genus Globisporangium; species Globisporangium paddicum. The sequence goes on from JAASFV010000319.1 coordinate 1,335, forward strand.
TTTCACCTCACACTCATCCCGTGTGCAAGTGCCATTGGGGGCTGCGTCCCGCCGCTCTATATCGTGCCTGGGATGCGCGTGAACCGGGACGTATTGGACGCATGCACGATACCAGGTTCGACGGTTGCGACGGCCCCCAAAGGGTTCATGAACGGGCGAATTTTCGAGCGGTGGCTGGTTCATTTTGCTGCGAGTGTGCCAGATACTGTGCGACGCCCTCTGGTTCTTGTGTACGACGGTTGCTCAAGCCATTTCAGTTTCGATATCACGACGAAGGCGATTGAGCTCAAGATTATCCTCGTCGTGCTGCCACCAAATGCTACCCATCTTCTGCAACCACTTGACGTCGCGGTATTCAAACCACTAAAGACAGCCATCACACGCAAGTTGGAGCGCTTTCTCATTGACACACAAGCGCCTTTGCTGTCGAAAAAGGAGGCGATCGGTTTGACTTCAGAGGCGTGGCAAGAGCGTGTTGTTGCGCGACCAGCAACCATTGTGTCTGCCTTCGAAACCACGGGGATCTGACCGATCTCACTCCCCAAGATGCTGCGGAGGCTGCAGGCGTACAAGGACGGCGGTGTCAACATGGGCATGGTGGATGCAGCAGTGGCGCCTTGGCTGAAGGTAAGAGAGCAGGTGCGCACTGAGATCTTCCCGCTGCCGTCTCCAGGCAAGTGGGGTGGACGTCGCCGCAAGACTATCGATCTATCTGATCGCCTCCTCACTCGAGAGCAGTTAGATCGTCTGGACAGCTAGGTGTCATGGCAAAACTGCCGTCAGCCTCGACTGCGTTGTGTCCATGCTGACACCATACTGAAATGCATATATTTTTGCGGCCATAAACTGGTAATTTCGATTTTATCACCACTTTTTTGGGTCGCTTACCTTGTAGAAGTCTGCAAGATTTGTGGGATGACTAAAAAAATAACTCAAGTATTTCTTCCATTGATTGGTGCAGCAACAGCAGTGCTCCGTTCTGTATAATAAATGCGCGATTCGAAAAGCTGAGGCATCCAAATCGGGGCCATAATTTGGTAATTTACCTTAAGCTATTGATGCAAAAATCGGGTCTAGCGATAGCGTTAATCAGGTAACATTAACATGCTTTATAAACATTAAAGTAGGATAAAAGCCCTATTTAAAACTTTCAGCTAATGGACAATGTAACAACCACATAACTGTCGTGTGATGAAACGGATGGAGGAAAATGTCGCGCGAAGGTAACGCGTCGCGACCCAACCATTCACGACTTATTATCGGCAACAAGAAGATTGACAAGGAGCGATGGCGATGGACAGCGCCGGCAGCAAGGTGTTCGTGGACGCGCTCTACCGCAGGGTGCTGCTCTCCGTCAAGGCCTCGAACGCGATCCCGAGTGAGGACGACGACTTCCACTTCCACACCAAGTTCAGCAAGGCCTTCGCGGCGCACGTGGCCACGAGCGGCGCCAAGCTCGAGGAGCTCGTGTGGCAGCTCACGCGTGTCGACAAGGCCGCCGACAAGAAAGCCACTGCTAGTAATGGCAATGACGACGACGATGACGACGACGATGATGACGCACACAAGCTCTTTGACGGGCCCGAGCCAAAGGCCGCCATCACCGACTTCGTCGACACGCTGCTCGATGAGGCCACCAAGCAGCTCGAGCTCTTCCAGCGCGGGCCTGCGGCCATCGCAGCCGCTGCTGCAGCCTCTGGACTGCGGCCACTGGAGAACAAGCCGCTGAGCTTTGACAAGAAGGACGAGAAGGACAAGACGAGCGCTCCAGCCGCAGCGAGCAACAGTAACAACTCGGTGCGCCACAGCCGCGGCATGGCCAAGCCGCAGGACCAGTTCGACGAGCAGATCGACAACTCGCACGCGCCGTTTGCGTCCAAGCTGCGCGAGAAGGCGCACGCGCTGCACAACGCGCCCGTTGCAGTGGACGACGATATGGAGGACGACGTGGGGCTGCAGCACCCGTACTACCAGGAGATCAAGGCGCTCAAGTTCGCCGAGTGGCAGCTCGAGGCCTCGCAGAACGCGTACAAGCAGATCCCAGTGGAAGACGCGTCATTCCTGTGGGTGAACTCGGACGAGACGCTCGCCGAGATGGTCAAGTCGCTGAGCAAGCCGGAAAACCGTGTGGTGGCCATCGACCTCGAGCACCACAGCTACCGCTCCTACCTGGGGCTCGTGTGTCTCATGCAAATTTCGACTGCGACCGAGGACTTCCTTGTCGACACGCTGGCGCTGCGGTCCAAGCTCCAGGTGCTCAACAGCGTCTTCTGCGACCCGCAGCGCGTCAAGGTGCTGCACGGTTCGGACATGGACATCCTCTGGCTCCAGCGCGACCTCGGGCTGTACATCGTCAACATGTTTGACACGGGCCAGGCTGCTCGCTTGCTGCAGTACCCGCGCTTCTCGCTCGCGTACTTGCTCAAGCGCCACTGCTCAGTGGATGCCGACAAGCAGTACCAGCTGGCGGACTGGCGCATCCGCCCTCTCGACAAGAATATGGTTAAGTACGCACGTGAAGACACGCGCTACCTACTGTACATCTACGATCAAATGAAGCACGAGCTATTGGCCCAGAGCGACACGACGCGGTCGAGTTTACTCTTCGAGACGCTCCAGAACTCGAGCAAGATCTGTCTCCAGGTGTACGTCAAGCCTGAGGTGAGCGGCGACGACTGCGTGGCGCTCAGTGAGAAGCTTAAGGGCACCGTGGGCATCCCGGTTCTCTCGGAGCTACAGTGCCGCGTCTTCGCGCTGCTCTACTTCTGGCGCGACCGCGTCGCCCGCCTGGAGGACGAATCCCCCGCGTACGTGCTGCCCAACCACGCGCTTATAAAGATCACCAAGCAGCTGCCGACCAAGTCGGACCAGCTTTTCCGCACGTGCAACCCCGTGCCGCCGCTTGTGCGCAAGTACGCGCACGAGCTCACGTCGCAGATCGGCGCCGAGAAGACCAAGCTCGCGGCCGAGGAGGCCAAGGCCGCCGCTGCAGGTGGCGAAGGAGCCACAGTGCCAGTGAAGAAGAGCAGCAGCCACTGGCGAGCTGACCAGGACGAGGACGTTGTGATGGCGAGCAGCGCGTTCGCCACGAGCGCGAGCCACATGAGCGAGTACGCTGGCTGGCAGAGCGGCAAGCGCAAGGCCAAGTGCGTTATTACCTCGGACGCTCAGCTCTCCACTGGGCTGCGCGCGAGCTTTGCGGGCTTGTCGACTGGAGTGGATGAGAGTGGCGTGACGACGGACGAGAGCGCCAGTGAAAAGCTGGCGAGGGTGAACCAGCTTGTAGCTCGTACAGCGTTCACTGTGACGGAGAACGATGGCGTCGAGACCCACGTGGTGATCGCAACACCACTGGCAGACGCCAGGGCGGCCCAGGCCGCCGCCGCCACGAGCGTCGCGCTGCCGCAGTCGATCGCAGAAACGTTCCAGATGTCGAACCGCGCCAAGCGGCGAAAGAACCAGCAGACTGAGGACGCCGCCATCACCAATGACGGTGACGACGAGATCGCGGTGCCGTCGGCGGACCGCGCCGCGCACGCCAAGAAGTTCAAGGCGTTCGACTACTCGGCGGCGAGCGAGCAGATCGCGGGCGCCAAGATGAACATGGCGGACGCGACCAAGGCGAACGACCGCCAGAGCGGCAAGAAGAAGCGCGGCGTGAAGCAACAGGGCAGCGGATACAACCCGTTCATGGCGATCCGCGCGGCCGCGGGCGATGCGCCGGCCGAAGAGACGGCGGGTGGCGCCAAGAAGGCCGTCAAGAAGATGCACCACATGCCGCGCAGCGCCACGTTCCGGTAGACGTGTCGACGTTGTGATGCGCGTCTCTCGTGTGTGTAGATAGATTTGATAGATATATAAGCCAGCGCACAGCGAGCAAGCACGCTGCCCATCCACGCCCATTTCCACGCATTCTCCCTCTCTTCATTGATTTTGGCGCCAAAAAATGAAGATAATTCTAATTGTCTGGATAATAAAATTATCCGCTTGTTGGTTTCGATTATGTTTTCTGTATAGTGATGCATTTGCGAATATATCCCAAACCGACGAGGAGAGAGCGACGGGCGTGCGTGCGATGGCGCAGGCGCAGGAGAAGAAGCGCAGCCGCGCACCTGCGGCCGCGGAGACGGCGCGCAAGAAGCTCAAGCCCGCGGCGCCGCAGCGCATGCGCAAAGCGACGAAGAAGAAGCCGCAGGAAGAGGTTGAGACGGCGGACGACGAGCAGGTCGATGAGGAAGCGCAGCAGAATGGAGAGGACGGTGGCGACGCTGCTGAGAGCGAAGGTGGCGAAGGAGATGATGCTGAGAACGGCACTGGATCTGAAGACGACAACGAAGAAGGAGACGACGACAAAGGTGAGGATGGGAAGACGCTCGATCGTCCTCTCGCGTGGCGTTATGAAGAGCTCATCTGATGTTGCTATGCGGTGTTTAATAGTTGAGAGCGACTCGCCTGTTGAAGAAGAGCAGCCCAAGCAAAAGGCGAAGCCCAAGCCGCGAGCTAAACCAGCAGCAGTGAAGAAATCAGTTGCGAAGAGTGCCAAGCCGAGTGCGAATGGGAAAGCTGCCAGCGCTGCGAACAAACCCGCAAAGGCCGCGAAAGCGGCGCCCGTGAAAAAGGCGAAGGCTGCGCCAAAGAAGCGCAAAGTGCGCTCGCAGGAGGACAAGATTCTCGAGAACGCGCCCATGAACGCACCGTTCTACGTCGAGACTGGCAGCGACTGGCACGCCACGGACATTGGTGCGTCTGGTGCTTTGCTGTGCTTGTTGGAATGCGGGGATCTGATGATTTATGGTGTTCTTATGCCCAGATTTCGACGAGCTGAGTGCGCTGCGCGGCATGTGGGAGCTGCCGGCGGCGTGCCACATCCTGTGGTTGCTACAGAACCCGCTGACGCTGCGATTCTCGCACAAGCTGCTGGACTTTGAGGCCGCGCTCCTGAACCCGGCAGCCAGCACGATCCTCGAGGACGTGTTCACCAAGCTGCTTCTCAAGAAGAGCGAGCGCGAGTGTCTCTCGGCGGGCATCGGGCTCAAGTACGAGTGGTGGAGCAAGCAGCTGCGCGAGTACTACATGGCCATGTACGACAAGTGGTACGCACTGCTCCGCAAGGCCGGCGAGAAAGTGCCCGAGTCTTTCTCGGACGACGAGGATGACGAGGACGACGAGCAGGTCGACGTGGAGCTCTCGGACGACGAGTGGATGGCGCTCGACATCCTCAAGGCCCGCCTCGAGACGCTCGGCATGGTCTGTCCGCTCAAGGTGCGTCCTGTAGATGCCTACATCATGAGCCTAGGCTGTGACCACTAACGAGAAGGCGGTGTTTGATGTATGCAGCACAAGTCGTACGCCGAGCTGCCGGCAGACTTGCGCTGCAAGATCCTGCACAACCTGTGCGAGGCTGTGATCGACGACCCGTCCAACACGTAAGACACTGTAGCTCAATGTATACTGCTGGTTGTCAGCGTACTCACCGTTTGTCTTGTTGTGGCCTATAGAGAGCATGTTCGGATGATGGAGGAGGACGACATGCGCGTCGAGCCGCTGGGCCGCGACCGTGCAGGTAATTTTTACTACTTCTTCCCCCAGTTCTACGAAGAGCGACGTCTATATCGCCTCGAGCTCGCGACAAACGCGTGGGGGCTTTGGGCCAAGGGCGACGAGTGCTTTCGCGCACTGCTGGTGGGCATGAAGGAGCTGCGCGGCCGCAAAGTGGCGGGCGAACAGGAGCTCATCGATCACCTCGAGGTGATCGTCGAGCAGATTGAAGAGGAAGCAGTAGAGCGCGAGCGTGAACTGGAGAAGGCGACGAAGCGCGCGATCCTCGAGGCCATCCCACGCAAGCGCTCCATGCGCATCCAGGTGAAGCAGATCGAGCAGATGGAGCAGCAGCAGCACGAGGTGGAGACCAAGCAGCAGCTCTCGATGGAGGAGATCGCGGACCTCAAGCGCGCCGAGCTGCTCCATAAGGTCGAGATGGAGGCCGAGCGCGAGCAGCGAGAGCTCAACCGTGAGGCCAAGCGCGTGGAGCAGGAGCTCAAGGAACGCGAGGCCGCGACCGCAGAGCGCGAGCTGAGACGGCAGCGTCGCATCGAGAAGGAGCAGGAGGACGAGGCCGAACAGCGCCGTCTCGAGGCCGAGCGCCAGAAGGAGAAGGAAGCCCGCGAGCTGCGCGTCAAGCTGCGCAAGGCCGCAGAGGAGGCGGCGCGGCTGCAGGACCAGATAGAGCAACTCGAGGAGGACGACGCGATACCTGCGTGACGACTGGAAGGAACGAATGGATTGGACATTTGCAGAGGAGAGCGGGCGTGCTGACGAGAGAATAGATAGATGCTTGGATAAAATGCTTTCTCATTGACACCCATGCAGTGTTGCGGTAGCCTCCATCCATTCATTCATCCATGTGGCTTTTTGACGTGAGCTTCCCGCATTGAGGCTTCCCGACCACACCTTCAAAACTCGTCGCCATCATCAGTTTAAAAGCCCTAGCGTTCCACATGCGTTGTTGACGTTTGGCAGACAGGCACGCACGTACGCACGAAGAAGAACAGAACAAGAGAGAACCTCACAACAAGGTATCACCGTTAGATGGCTTCTCATTGTTGAATTCACCTTCGCAAGAGCACTAGTCTCCAAGTAACCCAAGATACAAGATGTCATCGCCCAAGCTCTTCACGCCGCTGATGCTCGGCGGCAAACGCGAGCCCGTGCAGCTGCTGCACCGCGTCGTGATGGCGCCGCTGACGCGTCTACGCTCTGGAGAGGAGGGCGTCCCGCCGGTCTTCGCTGCAACGTACTACGAGCAGCGCGCGACCGAGGGCGGGCTGCTCATCTCGGAAGGCACATGCATCAGCACGGGCTCGCGTGGGTACTTTGGTACGCCAGGGCTCTTCCGTGAGGACCAGCTGGTTGCCTGGAAGCGCGTCACCGCGGCCGTGCACGCCAAGGGCGGCAAGATCTTTGCTCAGCTCTGGCACACTGGCCGCGTGGGTCACCCGCTGAACCAGCCGAACGGCGAACTGCCCGTGTCGTCCAGCGCCGTGGACATGGACGACGTCAAGAGCTCAGCGGTGACGCGCGAGGGCCGCAAGGCCTACGTGACCCCTCGCGCCTTGGAGATCAGTGAGATCGCTGAGATCGTCGAGGACTATCGCCAAGCGGCCGTGAACGCGATCGAGCACGCGGGCTTTGACGGCGTCGAGCTCCACTCGGCAAACGGCTACCTGCTCGAGCAGTTCCTGTGTGACGGTGTGAACAAGCGCAACGACGGCTACGGCGGCTCGCTGGCCAACCGCGCGCGGTTTCTCTTTGAAGCTCTGGACGCGATCCTGCGCAACGTGGACGCCAGCAAAGTGGGGGTACGTCTGTCCCCGTTCTCAGTCACGTTTGGCTGCACGACGTCGGACCCGGCGGCGATCTACGGGTACGTGGTCGATAAGCTCAACGCGGGCTACGACCTCGCGTATCTGCACCTGGTCGAGCCGCGTGGGCGCCATGTCGCCAACCCGCAGGTGCCCAAGGTCGGCGTGACCGCGCACTTTCGCACAGTGTACGACGGTGTCCTGCTTACGGCGTCAGGCTACGACCACGAGAGCGCGGCCGAGGTGATTGAGCAGGACACGGCGGACGCGGTCGCCTTCGGCCGCGCGTTCCTCGCGACGCCCGACCTCGTCAAGCGCCTGCGCCTCGGATTGCCGTTCAACGAACCGGACGCTAACACGTTCTACTTGGGCGGCGAAGAGGGCTACACAGACTACCCGTTCCTCGAGAACGCGGTGTTGCTGCAGTCGTAGGGCAGCTGTGTATGCATGTAATTTGCGGAACGCAATGGAATGGTTGGTGCAGAAATGCATGTCAACTTCAAGTTCATTCATTCCTCTGAGTGATGGTCGTAGTGGTCTGCGTGTATTGCTGGAGTATGGTGTAAGCAACGGACTAGATCCCCCAAGGGTGTTCAAATACAAATGCTTCAGCGCCCGGATCATGGATCGGACTTCATTATCTGCTAGTCTTCGACTGCCTTCCTCAGGGTTGCTACGAGGATCACCCCACGATTTGCTCTTCAGGGATCCCGCGATGAGGAATGGACGCCACCACTGGCTTGACGCTGAGGAGTTCCAGTTTGTGTTTATGTGCTGTCGAGTGCTTCATTATAGCGCCAAGACTGATCTCCACTCAATTTGAGTGATACTCCGCCAGCACTCGTCCTCGTTCCTGTGTCGCTTCCCAGAAATCGTCTCGGCTGATGAATGGCGCTCTTCGTCTTCACCTTGTCTCTTCCGTGACAATACAAACAGCAACCAACGCAGCAGCCACATTGGTTCCTTGCTTTATTCACAATTTAACCAGTATATAAGCGCCCACCACCACCAGTCATGTCGAGACGCCGCCGCATCATCCGGGACGTCGACTCGATCGCCAGCAGCAGCGCCACGGGCGAGCCGCGCAACTACTTGGACGTGCTCGGTCAGAGCTGCACGAGCCGTGAATGCCACGAGCGCGAGCAGCTCGCTGATCTTGAGTTCCACGTACGTCCATCATCGATAAGCTGACAGCTCTCATTGTGAATGGCTGGGTAGGTACAAGACTAACAGGTTGCCTTCTTAGAAACTGCGCGAGACGCTCCATGCCGTGAAGAGCGACAAGGACAAAGAGATCGCGTTCCTGCGAGGGCAGCTGGCCGCGTACTCCACCATGGCGACTCAGCTTATACCCTTGCCAGCCAACCCGTTCGCAGTGAGTCCAAGCAATCCCTTCCCGGGGCCAGCAGTCACCACTCAGGCTGCTGTCGTTTGGGGATCGCCCGTCGCTTTTAAGACTAGCAGTGGGCTCGCGTTGTTCAGAGAAGACTGTGCCAAGAGCCCACCGAGGAGTGCGTTCGGAGTAGCGCCGAGCATGGCGCAACTAGGCTCTCCAGGTTCACCACCAGCGATCACGTTCGGAGCGCCACCACCAACAGTGCCTGCTGAGATCGGCAACCCTCAGCGCTTTGGAGAGAGCAGCCAAGGCGGTGCGTTCTCGATCGGCGTCGCCCCGCCAGTGCAGCCCCCGACAGCCAAGCAGATCCTCAGGGCACGTCTGCACAAGCAGAATGAGGCGCGGCTCAAGAGTAGGCGCGAGGACGCGGACCTCTAGGCCGCGATTTCTAGGTCGCAAACCACATCATCGATAATATTTCAAAATTAATTCCAGGAAACAAAAGTATTTATTGTAATATTAAACTCCATATATATGAAGCAATATTTCCATTATTTTACAATATTCATAGATCTCAAATCTTCTAAAATAAAAGGTTGATTTGTGGATTATTATTGCACAAAAGTTCATATTCCGCTCACATTTTGCACCGAGAGCTCCATCACGATGAAAGCTGGCCGGCCGCGCGTGCGTGGCAACGGGCGGCGCGCGCGGGCGACGTTGGACGAGCATGGTGAGCCGCTGCGGCAGCGCACGTCGGTGGACTATCGCCACAAGCTGGACGTGATCGAGTTCCACACGCGCAACGGGCGCGACACGGCGGCCACGGTCGCGCACTTCTACCCGTCGCTGCCGTCCAAGGCCGAGCGCCGGCTCAAGATGCAGCTCGTGAGCGCCTGGCTCAAGCAGCGCGCCAAGATCGAGCAGTTATGCGCGAGTGGCCAAGCGCGGCAGCGCAACCTGCGGCTCGCGGGCCAGGGCGCGACGCTACCCAAGGAGGTCGAGGAGCAGATCGTCGAATGGATGCACGCCCAGGCGCGCGAGGGCGTGGCCGTGACCGCCAAGATGCTGCAACAGACGGCACGTGCGCTAGCGACCGAGTGCGGCTTCGAGCAGGGCATGTTTACGGCCTCGTGGTCCTGGCGCGTGGGGTTCCTGCGGCGCCACTTCCGCGCCGGCAGCATGACGTCTGCGGCCGAGTTGCTCCAGCCAGCAGCAGAGTTCATGGGTGCGGAAGCTCTTGAAGGTGGCAATAATGAGATGGAGCAGTCTGAACTGAGCTATGCGCCAGAAGAAGACACGGGGAGCGAGGTGATGATGGACGAGGTGTTGCCAGTAGAGCCACAGCAGCAGCAGCAACTGGTGGCAGTAGAAGACGAGACGGTGGCGAGTGGTGGGGACGACGAGAGCCTCGCAGACATTCTGCAGACGCATGGACTGCAGCAGTATCTGTCAGTGCTGCTGGAGAACGGCTTTGAGACGCCCGAGTCGGTACGTGACCCGTGGAATTGCCAGCGTATTGTTATCTCACCACTAACGCTTGTCTTGTTGGATGTGATAGTTGGCTGGGATTGAAGAGTACTTTGTCGACCTGGGAGTGAAGCTTGGCCACCGGAAGCGCTTCAAGGACCTCTCTACAAGACACTCACCTGGCATGGACGTACGCCTCGTAACTCTCACGCTGATCTACCTGCCCGTCTTTCATGGGGCTGACAATGTTGATATGTGTCTTGTATACAGGGCGTGGTGCCGTTTGTGATCGTCGCGGTGGACATGGAGGCCCGCTGGGGTTGGGCTGAGCGCCGCCAGTTCCTTGCCAAGTCGATCTGCCAGCAGTGGCCCAAGCGCGTGAGCGTGGGCGTTCAGAACCTCGTCTTCGGACGCATCAGCGCGCAGAGTGACTCGACGATCGAGTACGCGAGCAAGAGTGGCGAAACAGAGGGAAGCCGTGAGCCACTGCGCTGCAAGGGCGAAGTGGTTTTCTCCACGACGCTGCGCGATCTGTACGACGCAGGGTACACCGTGAACGCCTGGAAGCCCTTCCAGCACCGACTCACGCTCGAGTAATACGGTAGTGACATTGGATATACTGGTATCTGTGTGTTGAAAGACTCCATGGTGTGCTTGTCGCCGTGTGTGTGCTCAGCTGGCTATGGCTCGTGCAGTGACCTTAACTTTGGTAGTATTTCTGTCAGGTGACCCGACCATTCGGCAGGCGAGACGACTCTTTAGAGTGGGCAGGAATGGCAATGTGGTGAGCCCACACAGACGCAATGGCGACTGCACTCGCGCATGCAATCATGTTTACAGCGTAGGAGAGCGAACCGTATGAGCGCGAGTACAGAGTCATCTTGGCTGCGATGACCGATGCACACATCAGAGAGGTCCTAGCGCTTCCTCGGCTGCCACTCGACGGGAGGTCAGCAACAGCACGAGGCTCTAGTCATGACCCAGAGGACGAGGAGCGCAGTCGACTCCACGGACTGGATGCAGAGATGACATCATTACTCGACAAGGAGGGAGACAGTGAGCAGCCCCCATCGATCACAAAGATGACTTCACTTCGGTCCAAGCATCAAGTCGCAACAACGCTGTTAAAGATGGACCACTTCGCCGATCGCCTGGCCTCGATCCGGTCCGAGATCGCCAATCGGAACTCGAGTTACCCAGGACTACCACAGCCGCAGCAAGGAGCACTCCCTCAGACCCGCACATCACTGAAGAGCAAGCCCGCCGAGTCGTTCGAGAGCCTCAAGCTCCCGCTAATCCAGCTTCTTGCAGCTAACAACGAAAGCGTCGCCCGTCCCACTGACTCGTTCCTGTCGTTAGCGGCTGTGCAGCAACGTGCCACGCTACAGCAGCAATTCACAAGTGATGCGAAGCACCTTGCTGGTGCCGAACAACTTGCAGCCGATGCGCTGCAGAACGCAGGCCAGCTCGCAGAAGAATCGCGGATTGCGATGGTCATGTACGCGCAGAATGAGCGCAGCTGGAGCTTCGACGAGCGCGCGACGCGGTACCAGAAAGTACTGGAGGCCAAGAGACTGGCCGGGGTCGCCCGCGACGACGCTGATGAACAGAGGACCGCGGTCCAGTGGCTTCGTTCCCAGCTGGTGAATCCGTATGGGTCATTGCGTGAGTCCCCACGGCCGCTGACCAAGCGACAGCATCATGTCCCTCCACGCAGTGACTCAATTGTACCTGGGCCGAGTAATAGTGAGCCTGTTGAGACATTCACGTATATGTGGATCCTAGCAGCACCGTCGACCAGCCTAGCATTCACACCACGGAAGTCGACTGTTGCGACAGTGCTGGCCGCTGAGAAGGAGCTCTCGACACATGTCGTGTACTACGCGGCTGCGTCAAGCGCGGATGAAGATGATGCGGACTTGGTGATCTCTATGACTAATCGGAGGCAACGCTTGACCGAGGACAGCCCGCCGTCAACCGGCTGGATCAGCTGTTCCATCCATGGCGTCGCCCCCGCGCCCGAGGTGAGGAGTGTCAAGTCCTCAATCGAGACGTGGCTCGTGGTTGGCGCGGGCGTCGGCCATCTTAATGGGAAGTATATCCTCAATGGCGTCCACGACAGCATGCGCAGGTTCAAGTCGTCCATGGGCGTCGAGCTCTTTCGCAAGCGCGTGCCGATTTCGTCTAGTCTCACGCAGGGTCTTCATGATGCGCCAGTTGAAAAGAATCTTAGGATGAATCGAGATATTAACACCCCAGACCCCAGTGATTCCACCAACCAGACTTCAACAGAGGAAGCCCAGGCTGAGCCAACCTCGGTGACGCCACTGCCCAGCGCCTTGAAGGCCATCGAGCGGGACGACTCAGACTTCCAGGCCATGAGCCGGATCGGATCGTGGTTGGGAGCCAATGAAGTTAAGGAAAAGTACCGTCGACGACGCGAGAACGAAACCGAGAGACTGCTGAACAACGGTGTTGAGCGGGTGGTTGACGACGGCGACCATGTGCTCACTCAGAACGCTAAAGGACGGCTCGAGAGCGCATCAGACATTCAAGAATCGCGTCCAGAGGCGAGCGCAGAGCTCTGCCGCGAGTGGATCTTGTTCATGGGCTGTTCGAGGCGCCACGTACCCAAGCCAGCAGCTGACAGTGTTGTTTCAGTGGCTCCACAGCGCAACAGTGGCCTTGGCTGCCTCAAGCGCCATTACTACATCTCGGTGCACGAGAAGGAGACTGTGACAATTTGGGCACACGACCAGGAAGCGCGACTTGAGAAGAACGTGCTACAGCACATCATCAAGCGCGAAGAGCAGATCGAGAGGGTCCAGCGACTGTGCACCAAGTGCATGTCCAAGTTCCAGCAGAGCCTGGTGCGTGAGACTGAGAGACTCGCGCTTCATATCTTGAGTGAGCTCAACACTATGAGGTTCATTAGCGTCAAAGTGCTTGAAGCGATCGACAAGTGGCGCGCCCATGCTCGAAAGCTCGGCTTTGCGCGACTCGACACTTTCAATAACAACAACAGTCTCGATCAAAAAGGTGTCCAGGAACCCCAGGGTCAATCTGAAGAGCAAGAGTCTCCATTGCTAGGCTGGTCGGCCTCGATCACCGTATCCACCGGACGACAGCTCTTCAAGGGCTCGAACGCATTCGTGTCGAAGGTCAAGCGCTTCTGCCGTGCCGAGGACGCCGCGGGCAAGAAAGAGCAGCAGATTGTCTACCTCGGGTACTTTCCCACGCGCGTGGAGGCCGAACGCGTGTACGAGGAGTACGCGACAGCGGAGGCGCGCCGACTCAACACGACGGTGGCTCACCTACCCAGGCACCGAAACGTCTTCCGGTCCTGTGGCAAGCACTTTGCGGTCGAGAGCGAGCGCCTGGGGCCTAGTGTATGCATCGAGTGCAAGGTCAAGCAGCTCGCGTCGCTCTCGTCAGGGGACGATTGGGCTCCGCCATTCTTCTACACACCGGGCGAAAACTACATCCTCAAGATGGGCAATGACCTTGACTTTCTGGATGCTGTACCACCGATCACAGCACTGCTGAATGATGGCCACGGCAGTGACGAACTCGTGTTCCCGATCCTGGGAAACGTGTTTCTGCTACCAAAGACGCCAATCCAGGACCCAAATCTGGCGATATTCACGAGTTGCAGACTAGCGAGAGCCCCAAAGCTTGGGATCTCACTGGAGAAAGAACGAGCCGCCCAGGAGATCAACGAGGAGACGCTCGACCGCGAACGCATCCTCGCTGTGCAAAAGATCTTTCTCCAGGAGCTCCAGATCTACCGTCCTGAGCTGTTTCCTGAAGGTGCCCAGCTGATGCTCAGTAGCAAAGGTGATATTACTCAACCACTGCGCTCCACATCAGATGAGAACCATGAGCTCAGACAAAGCGAGTACCGACTGGTTGAGGCGCTGTACTGGGACCGCTGTGCGGCACTGAAAATCTCACAGAAGCGCGCCCCACTCGCATTCCGACAAGAGAGCATCTGGTGCCGCCCCGATGTGGGCGAGTGGGCGAGTCTCGCTGTGCGTGGGAAGCACCGATTGCACTTCCTCTTTGAGCTCAAGCTCGCGCTCGCGGGCAAAGAGGTGCAAGAGACGCGCAGGCAGATCCTCAAAGCGCTCCGGCGGCTACTCAAGACTCCGCTGTACTGGATCCCCACGCGCGAGCACTTTACAAAACTGATCGAAGAAGGATGCAACATCAAAGGAGACGTCGTGATGCTCGAGGTCAAAAGCGCAATGAAATACCTCGACAGGTACGATGTCTGGTACCGCAAGACACTGGTGGTCCAGCGCTGGTATCGAGGGGTTTGCGGTCGCTACCGATCAAGAATGAGGCGCAAGGCACTGCGGCTGGCGTGCGATTTCCGGAAACGTTTTGCAGCCCAAGTGGTGAACCTGGCACGGAGCGTGTATCAGGATCTTGTCGTCCCACAGGCAATTAAGAGAGCTATTCGCAGAATCCGGACGCCCGAGTTCTCGACTGCACTCCGACTCAACGGCGAGTTCGTGATCATCTCGTTTTACTCACTTCGCTTCACCCAGCACTATCGCTCATCACCACTGATGCAGCCTTCCTCATCACAAAGACTTCAACGCTTTGTGTGCTGCGCTGGCTGTGCTCGAAGGTTCCATGTTCGAGCAGAGTACAAGAGTGCAAGCGGCAGGTTCGAGGTCTCGAACGGCGGTGTCTGCTGCTGCTTGCTCAATGGTGGTACACGCCCCAGTGATCAGTCAAGTGGCAGTGAGAGCTGGCTGGTGCTCGCATACAACCCGACGAGCAACACGACGTACCGGCTACGGATGGAGAACGCTCTGGTCCGTCAGTTGCTGTTGTCCCTCTCGCCACCAAAGTTTGGTCAGCTTCTGTCTTCAGCAGCCCTAACACTCAGTCACGCCGGCCCTGTGGATCAGAAGTGGACCATGCACGAACGCGCCATCGTTGCGTCCATCCAGGCGAATTTCTACCGCGCACAAGGCGAAATCGCGTATCAGGAACTGCTCAACTGGCGATTGCTGAGTAGCGAGGCGACCCAGACGCGCAAGACTGCCGTTGTGCATCGTGATCGAACAGTAAGCACTTTGGAGACCTTGAAGCACCGCTACTTAGGTTCGATCGACAGCGCTAAGGCGGCTTTGGACTTCACATCTCGCAGATTCCACGAAGCGCAGGCATGGGATCCACTGGAGAACGCGAACGACTGGAAGCTGCTGGTCCAGAAGCGCCAGCTCCAAAAAGACCTCCACGCGACCGAGAATGAGCTGGGACGCTGCCACTCGGAGGTCTTTCAGTCAACGTACAATGAGCAATTCCTTCGTGTGCGAGCAGCTCAAGTCCAGGACCAGTACGAGAATGGGTGGCTGCCGTTCATTCACGAGAAGAATCTTCAAATGGAAAGCGCATCGACGCTCGAGACCCATTCGAAGACGCTTGTCGAGCGCTCGATGCGACAGATCTGCACGCAGTTCTTGACGCTACGAGATGGGTATTTCTTACCCACGAGAAGGCAATTAGTGCTTCAGAGCAGGACGTGGAAGGAGAGCAGTGGTGTGCGCATCGCGCTCCCGGGGCTACTACGGTGTCGCAACGTGATTCGCCGCCGCGTCCTGCTGCTCACGAATTCCGGCAAGGCCACCAGCAACAGTAGCAAGAAGCGCATGGTCGTGGAGGTCAGAGCCTCACCGTCGCCATCCGTCTCTTCTGAATCACGGTGCAACAACAGCAGCAGCAACAGTGTTGATGTCTGGATGGTGGCGTACAATCCCGCGACAAGTTTCGTGCAAGAGGTGTTCCTGGAGTGGGAACTGGTTGAGCTGCTCGTCGGGTTCAAAAAGACCAAGAGCAAGGACCGCCAGTCACTACTACCATCCAACAGTGACCAGCGACGTAGCGCAATGCTATCCATAGCTGAGCAATTGCTCAAGATGGCCATGCTCGACCGCTTCACGGGCGAGTTCACGCTCCGCAAGCTCCAGTTTTACCACCACATGCGGCTGCTGCGACCGCAGTTCCTGTCCAGCAAGTGGTTCTTGGACCTCAAACGTGGCCGCAAGTGCGGTGATGGAGACGAGATCCTACGTCAAGCAGCTTGTGTGGACGGAAAATTGGTGGTTGCCGTTGTATTTGAGAACTGGGGTGACCTGACCTTTGCTTTGTACCATGCTGCAAGTGGTGAGGCGTACCGCTTGACAATCACACTGAGCGAGACGTTCAGGCTGCTGATCCATAAGCCACTGATGCTGCGACTCTGGATCTGCTATGTCAAGGCGAACAAGTACAATCCGGTGATGATCATGCACCTTCTCAAGCACGTGCGCTTCCACGTGTGCGATGACTTGGCAGTGCCTGTGGTGATCTTTGAGCCACGTGTACCATCCAAGAGTGCGTCCAAGCGCTTCCAGAAGGCCATGCGCATCCAGGATCGAAGAGTTCTGCTTAGTATCAAGGAAGATGCTGGTGGAGATTTCATCATCGACGTCTTTGACTGGCGGCAGAACCACAACTACAGACTCATGCTCGAACGCGAGCAGGTCCGAATATTGCTTCAGCGTTCAGCAATACCGCCAACACCGTCCTATCGCTACATGATGCTGCAGAAGAATCGCATGGATCTCTTCGAGTGGATCGCCAGTCGCCTCACGTTCCAGAGTCTGCTTGAGCACCCGCAGCTGCTTGCGGCATCTCACTCGCCACTGGTGTTTGGCGCGCACCTAAAACAAAGTTTTAGCATTTTTAACCAGTGGGTGACCTCGAGTACTCGCAACCCACTGATGTGCGTAGGTGCGCGAGAGCTGCACGCGTGGGCAGCAGCAGTGGATGCAGGTGCGCTCTCCCAGTTGCAGTTCGACCAGCTGGCGCTGATCGCTGACGGAGCAATGCCCTTCGATTACGACAAGGCGGCGCTTGGTACACTGGACTCGGTTGCGCAGCAGTCATTATCAGCACCGCTGGACAAACGCGCATCGTTCCTGAAGATAAGGAATGCACTAGTGCTACCGCTGAACGATGGTGCAAACTTCATCGTTGATGGGGCTCTCTCTGCTACCGGTCAACTGAAACTGGAGCACGTCCAGGTCGAGGTCGACAACCTCCAGACACCGCAAAGACTGATCTTCTCGTGCCGAGAGCTCCAGTCGCAACGCAAGTACTATCTCGACTGTTCATATCACCAGCTACGAACGATACTGTCACATCACCTCGCCAATAGCGCCACAACAGTTATTAGTCCAAGAAAAAACGCATCACTGCTGAGCATAGCCGATTGGAGGGGCTTTGCGCAGCAAGCAGCGCAGTTGCTGGTCTTCCGGAAGAGAAACGGAGCTCTTGGTCTCGATTTTTGCTCGACAAGTATATCAGAGGTGGACATTGTCGATGCAACTCCTCCTGTGTCTATCAGTACTGCTGTCACACCAGTGGCGAGCAGTATGCGTTCTACTGAGCACCAGCTGAACCTGAAGAGCACTCAGGTGAGTTGCATGCTGCGTCGTTTTGAGAAACACCAGAACGTGATCCGAGCGAGGACCTGCGGTGGTTTGCTCGCCTCTCATCGTGCACAACTGACCCTTCAGCGCCTCGGTGGGGAGTGGATGCGCATGACGAAGGAGGACTTCGCAGCCCAGGAATGCCGCGGGCTTCTGGTGCTGGACCACAAGCAGCTCAAGAAACTTCAGAGTGCGCTCGCAGCTGCAACAAAGCGCGCGCAAACACTCGTATCAAAGAGCAAATTTACAGATGTTTCTACCTTCAGCAGCAGCAGACTGAGGAGTCTGCAGCTCGTTGAGTTCGTGAAGGAGATGGGATTGAGTGAACAAGTGACCGTGGACGCTCTCGAGAGTGCTTTGTTAGCAATGCGTGAGGCTGTTCAGCTTCACAAGCGTAAGCGACCGCACCTCAGTGAGTCTGGTGATACGTCATCTCCACCGGTGGAGCTTAAAGAAATTGCTGAGTGGTGGCGACGGCATCAGCTCAAGCCAGAAGAACCAGCATAGAGAACTGAAATTGAAGTACACAATAGTGGTTATGTGTTCATTTATTTATTTTGTTGCACCACACGTCACACTATGCTGGCCACTGGTGCAATTTCTCTACCCCACTCTATGCGTACGAGTTAGCCTTGTGCTTTGGCTGGAACTGGAAGCCCTCGGGAACGGGCCCAAGCAGCATCTCGGAGATTTTGACCCAGTCGACAGCCTGGTCGCTCGCCATGAGCGTCTCGAGGTCGTTGCGGCCGTAGTATGGCGACGGGCGATCGTTGATGCGCTGCGGAAGCACCTCGAGCAACCCGACGGGGATGTAGCGGCAGAGGAACGACTGCCACTCGAGCAAGTATCGGCGCGTGCGGTTCACGCCCTTCTGGTCCGAGCCCCAGTGCTCAAGGCCAAAGCGCACGAAATCCTTGAGCAGGTCGAGCCGCTCCGAGGCCGAGATGTCCCAGTGACGGCGCTCCTTGATCTCGGTCGGCAGCCACGGCTTAATGAGCGCACCACGAGCGAGCATGCAAGTGTCGAGCTTGCCGTTCGCGAGGTGGGCGTCAAACTCCTCGTACGAGAGCACGTCGCCGCCGCCCACGAATGGTACCCGCGGGAAGCCCTGGTCCTCATTGTCAGCCTGGGTCGTCTGGGCGTCGCTGCAGTCAAAGATGTAGTCCCAGTCGGCGTTCTTCGTGTACCGCTGCAGCCGCGAGCGGCCGTGGACCGTGATAGCATCCACGCCCTGCAGTGCGCGTAGCTTGTAGCCCTGCACGACGCTGGTGTTCATGAACGGGTTGGACGCGCGCGTGGCCTGGATTTTGGGCACGAGCTTGTGCGCCACGCGGTCCTTGTCGTTCCAGCCCGTGCGCAGCTTGACCGTCAGGCCCGGTGTCTTGGCGCGGCCAATGCTGCCGAGTTCAATGCCCGTGAGGCTCGCCGAGATGACCTCCATGAGTCGCGGCGGTCGGGTCATCAGCGACGAGCCGGCGCCTGCGCGGCAGACAATGTCAATCGGACAGCCCATGTTGATGTCGATGAAGTCCACGTCGGCCTCGCGCGCGATGAGCTCGCACACGCGCGCCATCTGGTCGCCGTGGCCGCCGGCGATCTGTACGCCGAAGACGTCCTCGGATGCGTGGCGGCGCAGCAGTGCCCACTCAGATTGCTGCGCGCGCAGCAGGTTGGTCGCCATGGCCATCTCGCCGCACGTGATGTCGGCGCCCGTCTGCTTGAGCAGCCGACGGAACGGCAGATTGCCGACCGTCGTGAGCGGCGCCACGTAGATTTTGCGGTGAAAGTCCACAGGTTTGCGCTCGGCGAGCAGTGCGCTCTCGCTCGCCGGCTCCACAAACGCGCTGCCCTCCGTCTTCACCTCTGTCTTAGGCTCAGCCTGGACCTCAGGCTTGACCTCAGCGTCCACATTGACCTCAGCGTCGGCCGCACTCTCCTGCTGTGGCTGCTGCTTGTTGCCCTTGTTCTTGTTGTTACGCTGGCCCTTGCGCGCCTGCTCGATCGTCTTGAACGGGTACTTGTTCTTGCGCAACAGGTTGCGCACGTCGTTTGTGAGCTCGTTGCACTCAAAGTGGATGCCGTCCGCGGTCGCCGCTGCGACCGCGGCATTCGCGTTGCGCGTCTCGTCCACGAGGTTCTTGTACGCGCCCTCCTCGGTCTTGACAACGTGGGCGCCGGCAAAGCGGCACGCGAGCCCGAAGCGGCAGAAGCCCACGCCGTCGAACACGGGGCAGCGGTCGCCCAGGTCCTTCTCCTTGCGCTTCATGTAGTCGTCCATGTCGTGGCTGAACTTGCACGAGTCGCCAAAGGGGCACGTCTCGCCCGCGGCCACGGGCCGGCACAGGTGCTCTGCCGGGTCCTCCTGCGCGTCGATGGGGCGCTTCTTGAACGTCCCGCGCATCTTCCCGCCTTCCTCGCCATTGGCAACAGCTGGCGCGTCGACCTTCTGTGGGATTGGCTTGAGGTACCTGTGGTTATAGCAATATCAGTGTTAGCATTTGACTCTTGTGAATGGACGAAAGGTTACGAAGACGCACTCTTTTTTCACGGGAGCTTCACCGACGCGGCGCGTGGGCGTCTCAGCCACCACTGCGTCAGCAGCAGCAGCAGTAGCAGCAATAGCAGTGGTAATGGTGCTGGCGTCCACACCCGCGACAGCGGCAGCGAGCTCCAGCGCGGCGGCGACCTCTTGCTCAGCCATCTTTGAGAATGGCGAAAATGGCTGGCCTCGCGGTCATATACAAAACCCAAGTCAATCGTGATTCGCGTCGGTGATTGGTAGAAAAGGAAACGATCCCCGAAGCGGTAATTGGTGGAAATTCAGTTTTCATTTATTTCCCTCTCTATTGGCATATGCTTTCTTCACAAAACTATTTTTATTTTGCATACCGTTTTAGTATCATCAAATCCAAAGTAATCCCTGCTTTCACTATCAGTTCAGTATCCATGGTGACAAGTATAGTTCCCCAGAGTGGGTATTTCCCCTCGCCAAGCATGCCGTTTATGTGACACACACACTCCGTATGTTCTTCCCAACACCATCTTGCAATTGGCTCATTCGCCAAGAGCTCCGCTCGTCGCCGTCGCCGTCGCCCTCCCATCCGTCATGGGCCAAGTCGCCACGCGCGATTCCTCTGCGCTCTCCGTGGGCTCAGCGCGCGAGTCGCTCTCCGCATCGCCCGGCAGCAGCGCGCGACGCTTCAGCCTCAGCGCCAGGAAGAAGCCCATGAAGACGCCCGTTGCTGAGAATAACACCAAGCCCGAGGACGAACCGAACGACCCGACCAGCAAGCAGGTGGCCACCGTGCTGCATGAGATGAGCCAGCGGCCGCCGCTGCACTGCATCTTCTACTATGAGACGCAGGTCAAGAGTGGACAGATCCAGATGCCACTGCTCTACGAGAAGACTTCTGAGACCCAGGTGGGCACGCGGCTCATGGACCTCGAGCTCTGGCTGCGCGATCAGTTCGCGATCCCGCACGGCTCGAGCATCTTCGCAGTCGTGCCGGCCGACGAGCTCTATAGCCCGCCATATCCGCTTGTGATGATCAACACGGTGGCCGGACGGCTATACGAGCGCTTTGAGAGCGAGCGCGTGCCCGTGCTCCAGTTCGCGCTCGTCGTGCGCGAGATGTCGCTGCTGCAGCAGCCGATTGTGCGAGGTGACGCGCAGGAGTCGCCGTACTTCCCCATCTCGGCGCTCGCACTGGCGCGCAAGACTGACTGCATCGAGCGCAAGTTTGCGCGTATGCGCTTCGTGCAGAACATGAAGAACTGGGGCTTTGCGCGGCTCGAGGTCACGGTGGAGCAGGCGAAGATCCCAGACGACGCATTCAAGGCCGTGCGTCTGTGGCTTGTAGACCAGCTCGCGCTGCCCAAGGACCAGCGCTGGCGCGACCATGTGGACGCGATTCGTGACGAGCAGACCCAGGAAGACGCGCTCCATGCGACCCACCCAGTTGTCTCCAAGGGCCGCTTCGTGGGCTTTAACGCCGACCGCAACCGCGAGTACCTCCAACTGCGACGACCCGTGGCAGCGAGTGGCACAGTCTGGCCGCCGCCGTACTTCCGCGAGAACCCAGAATTCGCGATGCAGATGATCGCGCTCCTGGACCTGCTCGACGGCATCGCGCGCGACTGCATGCGCGCCGTGTGCGAGATCCTCAATATTGACGAGCACTGGCTGCTGGACGAGCTCCTGGACGATCTTGCGCCCGCTCCGAGCTCGGAAGACCAAGTCACAGCACCTCGAGACCTGTCGAACCAGTACGGCCCGTCGGTGCTGCGCATCTACAACTACCGCAACAAGGCCGTTCCTGGGGGCTGCAACACGCCGCTGCACCCAGACGATCACTCGTGTGGCGTGCACGCCGACCTGGGCCTCGTCACAGTCTCGCCCGTGGCCACGGTCCCTGGCCTGCAGATGTGGAACCTCGAGCGCATGAGCTGGAGCGATGTGGAGCAGGACGCCCAGGCGATCCACTTTTCGGTCTTTGCCGGCGAGACGCTCGGGTTCCTCTCAAACGGTCTCATTAAGGCCCCGCTGCACCGCGTTCCAGCGATCTGCGTGGACTCTGAGGCCGAACGGCGCATGTCGATGCCCTACTTCCTGCGCGCGCGGCCAGAGAAATGCCTGAACCCTCGCGCTGAGCCAGCGACGCAGATCACGTGCCGCGACTTCATGGAGGACATGGTCTTTAAGGTGCGTCCATGGCGGCGAGACGAGAACAAGAAGAACGCGCCGCCACCGGATTATTAAAAGTCGTATCAGCTTATCAGCTCAAGCCTCGATCGACACTGGTGCGTGAATCGCAAGTCGCGTGTGTCTTGTATGTAGTGTGTATCTGAAGCTAACGAGAGTGAGCTTACTTGAGGCTGACTGACTCGCCTACTGTACCTCATTGGAGAATGACTTTGTGGTGAATTAACTTTCAGTCCCGTGGTGCGTAGCCTGCGTCGTAGAGGCCCTGCTTGGTCGCGAACAACACGACTTCTCCCTGGAAGCGCTTGCGGCCGTCCATCACCACGCTGCTGTAAGCAAAGGTCACGACCGAGTCTTTGCGCCTCAATGGTGCTATGAACGACATTTTGCTCGCAGATCTTCGCGATTGCTGGTCACTGGCGACACGCAGAGCTGCCATTGAACTACCCTCTCGGTCGCCACGAGCCTGAAGCATTGACATACAATGGAACCACCGACTATCAGCTGTGTAACCAGCGAGAAGAGTGAAGACGTACGTCCATCCCAGGCGCGTGTTCAATAGCGAGATCTTTGAAGACCTTGCGATGGCCCATTTTGACGCCGAGATGCCCAAAGTACTCGGCAATGCCCGCGAGTTGTTGTTGCATGATGACACTACAACTGTGAGAACTACCCAGGGACGGCCATCTCACAAGGTAGTTAGTGGATAGTTCGTACCGATTCCGGGATCTCGAATGCGTTCTGCTCCAGCACAGCGGCGTATTGTCTCGAGCCGTTTGTCTCCAAGACGTTGTCGAGGCTTATCGTGATGTGTGGGTGGTGGTGAGCTGACAAGTCGTCGAATGAGAGTGGCTAGTTAGTCCGAACAGTTTGACTCAACCCCACAGATATACAGAGGGCCAAGTCAAGTTGGAAATCGCTGCTCGTCATTGGTCATCAGACTGATGATATCGATCGACTTACACGTCCCAATCCTACAGATGTCCCAGTTAGTTGACTTTTGTCGGGTCTCGAGAATTCACAACAGACACGAGCACATAGGCGATACGAGCGTATCGGCGCCTGATCGACTGCCTCGAACGCGAAAGAAGCGCGACCTTGCTCCGAAATCGCATCAGCAGTAGTGTTTGCAGATACATTCCCACGAAATGGAGCCGCAGCGCAAGAAGCGCAAGCTCTGGGTAGTCAAGGACCTGGCACTGCTCGCCTGTGTCGCTTGGGAGAACCCGAGGGTCCTCGCCATCAGCATCTATCGTCTGTACAACGAAAGCGTAGGGGCAAGGGCTGCCGACCACGAGCGCAAAGTCGTGTGCTGGCGCCTTGCGCAGGCATGTCGACGCCCACGAAAGTACCAAGCACCCCTGAACGCCCAAGATGCGAACCACGCTTTCCGAGATCTAGTTCATTGGTCGACCTCCAGAGGCAGTTCAACGAGCTCGCCCGGAGCAAGGGCTGGCTGGGGCGCTCTGAGTCCGCCTGTATGGCAGCCAAGTTCAAGCTCACGACGAGGCACTCGATCCCACGCGCGAGCTCGCAACTGCGCTCCGCATTTGAAAGATCACGGTGGACTCAACCGGAGCTGTACGCATTGAAGCAGCACCTGGCGTGCTCGGGATCGCAGTAGATCGAAGCGGCATTCAACGTCGGCCTGTCGTCAATCAAAAGGATTTGGTACGAGCTAAAGAAATGGCGCGGTAAAGATGAGCAAGCACGAGTTAATCCTGATCCCCACGATGGCGACGAGCTGCACAGTAGCGAAGGACTCCATGGCGGCAAAGGGCTCCAGGACGGGGACGAGCTTCACAGTGGTGAAAGGCTTCACACTGGCGAAGAGCTCCACAACAGCGTCGAAAATGACCTGCTCGACCATCTCCAGGCGTTGTTCAATGCTGTGCGCGAACTCGACGACCCCACCAGCGAATTTCGTATCAACAGCCTGGACGATCGCGCGCTAGGCGTGTTTAGCGCGGTCAAAGCGCTGCTGAAGATCGAAAACCTGTACGCTGCAGAACAGCCAGCGCGAGAGGACTGGCTGCTGAATCTGCTTCAAGCGCTGATCAACATTGTTGAGGGGATTTGTGAGAGCGCAGGGATCAACGGCGCGGACTCGGAGCCGCGATACGATGCTGTGCGCGAGCGTCTGCTGATGCTGCTTAATGTGCTAGAGGAAATGCTGGAGCTGGTGCAAAACCCCTAGTAAATGAAAGATTATGAGTTAATAAGTTCACGTTAACAGTGTACGGAATTGATGCTTCTTTCACGGTTTGATAGCAAATCCGCCTAGCGTTTGCTGCTTTGTCAGCGCCCCACTGAGCTATTGGCTTAGCTGGTATCTCTACATTTTCTCACTCACTCTCATCAGGCAGAAGCTGTCAAGATGGATGAACGAACAAGTCGCACACGCCCGTAGCGTTAGCTTCGTGCACTTTGCAAACGTGGGCTGAGCTCTCACTTTGCAATTGCACTCAAGACCCACAAGTCCACCACCAGTATACAATGGGCAACTCCAGCTCCGCCGCCCAAGGTCCCTCAGCAGCCGTCGAACTACCTGCACTCCGCCA
>JAASFV010000320.1:0-26237 GCA_023334015.1 Globisporangium paddicum
CAAGAACGAGCACCTCACTTGAGGTAGAGGAACGACGAGATGTTGATGTTGAGGACCGCGATCGTCATGAAGAGGAATGCGAGGAAGGAGCTGAACTTGCGCGCGTTGTCGAGCTCCACACCGCAGGCGATCTCCACTGCACACGAAAGGTAGTCCACGGTGACTTCGAGCGCGACTTGGAAGCCCACTGACGCGATGTGAAAGCCACCAGTCGAAGACGGCGAGTTCGTGTCGCTATATAGGTACTTTGGGTGGTCAGAGAAGAAGTAGAGCGCCGAGGCTGAGCAGCCGATCGCGATATACTCGGCGTACATGTCGGCGAGGACCTCGGCCGTGTGGAAGTCCAAGAGCTGCCGCCTCCAGCGCTCAAAGCGCGCCAAGGACGTGACGTTCTCACCGGCAAGCGTCATGCGCTCGTGTCGCGAAGTGCTGCTATTATTTTGGCTCGGAGCACACGACGAGAGCGTGATCGCGGCGCGCAGGACCGCGTCACGCTTGTGGTGGAGCTGGCGCTTGATGAGCCACATCTTGCCGCCGCGCATTGATACCTCGCAGAGCGCCATGGCGAGTGAGCCACTGAGCGCGAGGCTCGAGCTCTGACCACCTACCTGCAGCACCACGCGCACCTGCGTATCTATCAGCACGGTCGGGAGCCCGAGCAGCACGCACATGAACCGGATTTGCCGAATGTCATGCCGCAGCACGTACACCTTGGCGAGCTCCTGGATCAGCAGCTTCACAACAAGACTCACGGCCGTAAACGCCAGTAGCTCAAGTTTCGAACTCAGGAACCGACTCTGGCTCGCAACTTGGACGTAGGCACCCGCAAAGACCGTCACGAGTACCTTTGGAGCTATTTGCCAGTACATCCGCCAGAAGCTCACGTGGTTGGTGGTAGCTCTTATAGCCGACGAAGGCTCGTGGTGCATCCCACTGCTCCGGTGGTGTCGTTCTCGGCCCTTGTAGGTCTCTTCTCTATAGATCCGCTTCGTCGCGAGCTCAATGCCCGTGGTGTAGATGTGGTTCACCATCGTGCCGACGTAGAACTCGAGCTTGAGCCACCGGAGTCTCGTAGGCATCACGTGGACAATCAGAAAACCCATGACTGTGAGCAGTGCCAACGAGACCACGTAGCAGCGACACGTCACGCGTGCGAGCTTCTTGATACAGAACCACGCGCCCGCGGGCCTATCGGGATGGCCCACGAAGCGCAGTGGGGCAAGGATCGAGGTCTGCGTGAGGAGGAGGAGGAAGCAGAAGAGCACGTTAGTCCACACAAGGCTTGCGATGAGGAGCAACTCGGTCGACTGGTTTCTGGACGAGCGCAGCGAGAAGATATCGCCGAGGCTGTAGCAGAAGTTGGCGACCCAGGCGCAGATGAGACACCCAACCGAGTTGCGCAGCACGAGCGACACGACCTGAAGAGCCTTGACGTGAGCGCCTCGGCCGCGGAGTGCTGGCCACCGCTCGTTGGTCGTGCGAACCCTTGCGGGTGGGGCCAGTGACCTGATGTGCACGGAGAGCACTCGCCTCGTGAGCGCAGTTAGCATCTTCTCGGTCTTGGCAGATGGTGGTAACGAGGCTTGAGGCAAAGCAAAATCCAGGCTCTCCGTCGTGGGGCCGACGTGACCCACACCATCCGTGTACCTCGATGGGATCTCGGGCGACGGACACACCTGGCTCTTGGACGCGTAGCTGAGCATCTGGATGGGACCAACAAGGCGTGGGCTCCCTTCTCGGCTCATTGTGGACGACACTGCCAGCCAGTACAGCGGTGGACGGAACGACAATCACCTCGCCATGCTCGCACTACCCAGTCAATATCTCTTTATGCTTCGTCGAGAGATAGTCATCTTGCTGAGAGCCCCTTGACCTTCAAAAATGAGCTATTTGAAGATCTGATCTGGGATCTACTGAGGCTTTATATACCTTGGAGTGTTCTGGGGACGCTCGAATTCTAGTCACCCGGTATCGGCTGGAGCTTTTCTTCTTGAGTGACTTGCAACTCTCGATGGTGGTAAGGACAGTCAGCCCATGGAAGAATTCGAGCAGCTCTCGGATCGCCCCCGAGCCCAGCCTCACGGCTGCGCATCGACGTGATGGGGGTACTATGAATGGTGCCGGCGTGGAGGTCTTCTCACAGCGCTGGGTGTCCGTGACCTCGCGTCCTGTAGCAGCAACACTGCCTCAGAGGCAGCCTGCTCTGTCGCTGGCGTCTAGCCTCTGTACCCCGCTAGCCTTGACCAACTTGGCTCGCGTTCAGGCAGCCGCAAAGAAGCCCCAGGTGGCCGCCAGCGTCACAATTAGGATGAAGAAGAAGGCGCTGCCGCGAATTCGAGGTAGGCGGCCGCGCAAGTCATTCGCGGTCTCGTCCGCCGCGATCATGGGTCATCCGAACTGGCAAATGCGGTACTTTCGCTCAGAGGTGTGGCTCCATGCGCTCGGGACGCTCTCGATCCTGCTCCGCAACACGTTGCTTGGCGTCGCGCTCGTCTGGGTTTCGACGTTTGGCTTCAGCCGCGGGAACGTGCTCTCGGGACGCAACCCAGCGGAGCAGAGCGACTTTGAGTTCCTGTTGGGCACGTGTGTGACGACGCACACGTTCTTCTACGGGATCTTCATCGTGGCGTACACGCCCGTGCTGCTGCCGCTCGAGTTTGCGAGTCTGCTCGCGCGCCACCGGCGCACAACGTTCCTCTTCTGCGTTCAGCGGCTCGCACGCCACACGCTCGTGGTATTCTTCTTGTCGCTCGCATTCCTCGTGGGCGTGCTCGTGCTGCTCCGCTCAGCGCCCACGGCGGTGCGCAAGCGCCACGTCGAGTTTTACGTCAGCAGCGTGTGCATCCACTGCTACAACGTCAGCCTCAGCATCGCGCTGCGCAGCATCTTTCAGAACGAGACAGTCATCGGCCACAGCCGCAGTCGGATCAGCAGCTCGCCTCGTCAACGCACGTGGTGGGGCGCAGTCTGGCAGTACTGGAAGACCTGGGTGCGCATGCTCCCGCTGGCGCTCGCTGTCGTGCTCGCGGGGCTCTATGTGCAGCTCACGAGCAGCTACACTGTTACCGGCGGCACGGACTTCCTCTGGTACACGCTGGGGAGCCTCGCACTCAAGGTCGTGATCAAGGAGGTCGCCAAGTTCGGCATCGTGCGCTACAACGTGCAGGACCCGCGCACAATCTTCATCGTCGTGGGCCTGCCGACCGTGCTCGTGGACACTCAAGTACGCATCATGCTCCAGCGCGTGCGGAGCACGCAGTATGCGCTGCTCTGGACGCTTGGGATGGCTGTACTCGAGGTCTCAACGCGACTGAGCAAGGTGCTGTGGATGAAGCGCAAGCTCGAGCGCCGCGACTCCAAGACGCCCGTGGCCTTCCTCCACGTCGCTGTGGCTCAGCAGGGCCAACAGCTGCATCGTCACAGTGATGGCCGCAGCATCAATGGGGTGGCGGCCATGGCGGTCGTCAAGCGCTTTGGCTCGCTCCGGGACGAAACGCGCGTGATCAAGTGGAAGATCCAAATGGTGGCGTTCCAGATCGCCGAGTCGTACGCCAACATGTCAGCCGAGTACCTCGCCATCGGCTGCTCGACGTGCATCCTCTACTTCTACTGGGACCACCCAAAGTACGACCTGGGCGATTTCACGAGCAGCAGCTCAGCTGCCAGCGGCAGCTCGAACTCGTGGTTCCAGGGCTGGACGCTCGCGATCCAAATCGGCGTCGAGATCATCGTGGATTACGTCTCGTGCGTGCTCGAGATTGGTGAGGGCATCGACTTCCAAGAGGTGAGGCGCTATCACGTCTTCCTCGCGCTCGTCTTCATGTGCATCGCGGCTGTCAACATCCACATCTGCGTGCTCATCTACATGAGCGACGGGTGACGAGTCCTCCTTCCCACTAAACCGAGAGACGAGTTAATCGATCATGAGCTATCATATAGCAAGGTCACTATAGAAGTGTGGATCGACAGCGCGCTCAAGTACAGCTCTTTTTTTCGCGTTCCTCTTCATGGCAATCGCTGTCTTGAACATCAACATTTTGTCGCTCCTCTACCTCAACTGAGCGCGATCGGCCATCCATATATACTCGTCTTGTGTCGTTGATGTTGCGAGGTGGTGAGGTGGTGAGAACCGGAGTTGGCTGACCAGGCTCGGGATCTTGAACAGCGTCGGGGGATCTGATGGAGCACTGGTTGCTGGCCACCTGAGCAGAAGTAACTGAAGCTTCAAACGGAGTCCTTGGTTTGCTGGTTCAGTGACTTGACTTGAGTCGATTGGGCGCATCGTTCGTGTAGGTTGCCACCTCCATCTCTCGTCGTCCATGTGCCTTCAAATCGAGTTGACGAACCCTTTGCCATTGTTAAACGATGGCAGCAATGAGTCGGGCGTCTCGGTGTGTCCGGTCGAAACAGATCTAGTCTTACCTATGGTGTTGCTATTATATGTCCAACCAGCCAGCAGCACTTGCTTCATCCATGTTTGGTTATATACGGACTGGCGAGAGCTCTGAGCGAGGCGCTGTTACAAAAAAAAAATACACACACAGCATGCAGCTGACTAGCGTGGAGGCCCATGCCGTTGCTCTCAAGGGCCATCAAGCTTAAAAGTCCGCAAAGTTGGATGCTGCGGACTCACCGTCCAAGACGCGGCACAAGTCCACTGGGCTTCGCAGCGTCCACAGCTTCCCACTCAGCTTCCAGCGCCAAGTCGCAGCTTCAACAGCAGCAAGAGTTGCCCCAGCGAACAGCAACTGGGCCGACGCCTCGTTCTCGGTCACAGCCCACATACCAGCAGCATCGCCTCTACCACCGCGGCTTTCCAGAATCACTCTGTATCGCCTCGCAGCAGCTTCTCAGGCGCGTTTGGCCTATAGCCCAGCAGCTCAACAGGCGCCACCGGTTCCGTCGCGAGGTCTGGCGCTACGCGTTCCGCATGATCACGATCCTACTGCGCAATGCCTGTGTGAGCGTCGCATGCGCCTGGCTCGCGAACTTTTGCTTCAGTCTTGGAGCATCTTTGCGCTCTTGTACAGCCACCGGTATGTCTGCGAGCAGTCGAATGGCGAGTTTATCGTCGCGACACTGCTCTGGATTCGTACATTCCTCTGTGGCACGGTCGTGATCTCCCAGGCACCCATCATGCTCGCTCTCCAGTTCCACAGGTGACCAGAGTACATGCCTACGTTCGCCTTCTGTATATACGACTCGTCAAGGAGAGCTATCGTGTGTACCTGGGCTCACTGCTGCTCATCGTCGTCATCCTCATGCTCTTCCAAACGGTGCTGTCTCCCGCCAGCCACCACAGCAAGCCCGAGTTCTACTTGAGCCTGTTATGCAACCACGTTGGCATGTGCGGTATCCTCGTCGCTCTGCGCCGCATCTTCAGAGGGGAGACTGTGCAGAGCTAGCAGCTTGCGGTCTCGCGGCCGACGGCGGCTCTCGCGCTGCAAGTCCATCAGGTACTTCTGGAAATTCTACCTACGCATATCGCCCATGGTGCTCGCGGTCGTCGCCGCGGCCGTGTACGTGCACCTGGTGAGTCGGTACCGATTCGAAGGATTGACGGAGCTGCTGGCGTTCACACTGGGTAGCCTCGTGCTCAAGCTCATCGTCCAGGAGGTCGCCAAGATCGGCATGCTGCGCCGCAAGATCAAGGACGTGCGCACCAAGTTCTTCGCTGTCGGACTGTCCACAGTGCTCATCGACACACAGGTGCGCATCGCGTGCAGAGTAGGCAACTCACGCTCTCGGGCACCGTTGACATGGCGCTGCTAGAGATCGCCACACGTATCGCCAAGATAATCATCCTGAACGTGCAGATGAGTCGGTGGCATTAGCGGGTCCTGGCCCAGAATGAGGAGCTTCCCTCAGTCAGCGGTGCTGCTAATGAGCTGCCTCCGGCGGCACCTCCAGTACATGGGCTTGTACTGCCCTCTCTCACCGTTGGCCTCACGCCATCACGTCCAGTGACCTGGCGCAGTGGAAGAAGCAGATCCTAGCGTTCCAGGTCGTCGAGTTGTACGCCGACATGTCGGCCAAGTACATCGCAATCGGGTGCTCCACGTCGATCCTGTTCTTCTACTGGAGCCATCCAAAGTACGAGCTGGACGGCCCACAGGTCGCGGTCGAGATCCTCGTGGACTTCGTGGCATGTGTGCTCGAGATCGGCGAGGGCGTCGAGTTCCGCCAAGTGCGCAAGTACCAACTCTTACTCGGCTCGCTCGTCATCGGGATTGTCAACGTGCAGATATCGGCCATGCTCTACATCCGCACGTGGTGAAGGCTGGCGATGCTGGGCTGGGTGGCAGGCGACTGGAAGTCGGCTACTTGTAGTGTGGCCTGCGTGTCGTGACAACCCTCGAGTCCCTGGGCAAATAACAGTGACATCATTAGACATCAGATTGGTCTATTGCAAACAGCGCCACTTAGCAGGGCATGTACCATTCGTTTTGCCGCCAAGACGTGCACCAGCAATCACGAGCAGCATGATCACGAAGACGCAGTTGAACGACACGCGCGCCGCACGGTCAGTGCGTACCACGCAGTCACCATCGGCTTGTATTAAGCGCGCATGCAAATTCACCATAGTTGAGCGCTCGCGAGCCTCAGTCTACTCACATGAGCCTTGCATTTCCTGTGTTTCTACCACACTATGAGCACATCCGCGAGCTTGTTCGTTGCTGCGTTGCTTGCCATGAAGAGCTCTCGTGCGCGTCAGGTCTGCGCGCATGAGCTCCCCATTCTCTGTGTCTATCAAATTGTATGTCACTAAAGTGAAAATGCATATATGCAATATAAAAGGTGATAGCTCTTGACTGTTTGAAATCCCCATCCACGGAGTGAAATTAACATATTTAAACAGGTTTGATGGATTCCAGGAGCGATGGTCGTTTGTTATGAGAGCGATGGTCACTTTCCTCATTTTCTCCCCGTCGACAAAGACCCGATCTTTCTCTCCTCCCGACGAGCAGCTCCGTCCATCGCTCGCTCTCTCTACGACCCCCGCCAGCCACGCACGCACAAGCGCCAGCCATGCTGCTCAACAAGATCCTCTTCTGGATGATGATCGCCGAGGCGGTGATCTGCCTGGTCATCAGCCTGCCCTTCGGCAAGAAGATCTCGCTCACGATCATCCAGTTCCTCACGGCCCGGCTCGGCGGCAAGGACTCCAAGATGTCGCTCGTCGCGACGATCGTGCTCGCGCTCGTCTCGATTCTCTTCTTGTGTACGTAACCATGCGTGTGTCTAGCAGCCTGCGTGCAACTCTGTGTGAAGATGGCTTGACTGATTTATTGTTTTGTGGTGTGTTGATGTGGCTACAGCGGACGTGCACACGTGCTACAGACACCACACGACGGAGGGTACGCTCACCGATGGCATGCGCATTCGCTTGCTCGCTGCGCAGCGTGACATGTACATCACGGGCTTTGTCCTCTTCCTCTTCCTGTAAGTGCAGTGTGTATGACAAGCGATACGCATGGTTTTTCTTTATCTCACTCACTGACACCTCTTTCTATGTCTCTGCAGTCTGCTTCGACTGGTGTACGTGTCAATCGAGACGAACATCCGCCTGGAGAAGAGCCTCGGCGCCATGAAGAAGCAGGCAGAGGGCGCATCGACGGGCTACAAGCAGCAGCTGGACGAGAACGAGTCGATCAAGAAGCAACTGGAGAAAGTCCACTCGCTGCTGGGCAAGGACGGCGACGAAGACAGCAAGGACACTGCGAAGAAGTCCGATGTGCTCGCGAAACTCATCGAGGAGAACGCAAATTTGACCACGAAGCTCGAGGCCGCGACGCGTGACCTGAAGCTCGCGGAAAACAAGGTCGAGGTCGTGAAGAAGCAGGCTGAGGGCCAGAGCTCGGCGTTCATGAAGCTCATGGACGAGAAGAGCCAGGCCGACAAGTTCGAGCAGCTCACCAAGGACCAGAAGCAGACGATCGAGCAGCAGAGCAGCGAACTCAAGGAGCTCAAGAGCGAACGCGACTCGCTCAAGAGCCAGATCCAGGACTACGACTTTATGTTCGCCGAGGCCAAGAAGAAGGCCGAGTAAGCAAGCACCACTCCCAAGCCTAAGTAGCTGCAAGCGCCCACATGCACACACTCAGAGCCATTCGTAAGGGCTCTCCATAAGCGCAAAGCCAATCCACAGAAACACTGCACATAGCACAGGCCTCGTTATCAGGTCTGCCTTGTTGTTTGTTCGGACCTCCAACTTACTGTAGATACTAAATTCTTAACTTATAGCGTACCACTTTATGTTGAGACTAATTTAGGTACTAGCATCCTAATGTATAGTGTATCACTCTATTTGGAGTGTAAGGTGTATAATAGTGTGTACCACATCATTTAGCGAAATGCAACCGCTTCTCAATTCTGCACTGCTCTGAAAATGGCGGAATGCGCCGCTCGTCGCGACGAACTGGCTGCGCAGCGATGGCCCGTGGCGGCAACATCCAGAGACGCTGCGTACATGCAGGCGCTGGTTGGCATTCAGGAGAACAGCAGCAGCAGCGTCCATGCGCAGAACAGCGGAAGTGACAGCGGCAGCGCGTTTGGAGACGCACAGGAGAGCGCGAAGAAGAGCAAGAAGCACTCGGGCCCGCGCAAGCGACGCCCCAAGAAGAAAGGCGACACTGCCTCACCTTCCAAGCCACTGCCTATAGCTGGCCATAGTGAGCACATACATAGCGCTCAAGTTGCGCCTGTACTGGCGGCGGACGACGACGACATTGACGAGCTGCTCCAGAAGGAGCTGGCGATGGAGCTCAACGATGACGCACTGGCGAAGCGATCGCCGCGGCAAGCGTCTCCGAGTCGCTCAGACGTCGCAGATGAGTCACAGCAGCAGCAGAGACAGCAGAGCGAGGTGGACGCTGCCGGTCGCATCGCGTATGCGTCCCCGTCGCGGCCACAGTTCGCTGCCAGCAGCCACTGTCTGCCTCCAGGTGTTCACGGTAACGACCACCACTATCACCAGCACCGCTCAGTTGCTACAGCGATCATCAGTGAAATGTACTACCAGCCACCGCCATTGCCACCTGCGTGTGCGCCGCCTCAGATCTCCGAGTTTAGTCGAGAGCAGGATGACCGGTCTTATTGGACCAAGTGGGTGATCGAGGCCGCCGAGAAGGAACGCGCACGGCGTCTGAATATCCTCAAGCAGCTGCAGCAGGAGGAAGAGGAGGAGGTCCAGCGACGGCGCAAGTGGGCGATCGAGGCGATTGAGCGCGAGCAAGAGGCCATGATGCGCGAGATGTTCCTCGACAACATGAAGAATACGCAGTGGTTCCAGAGCACGATCTCGCGCCTCGCGGACGATTACGAGGTCGTGTGTCCCAACAGCTGGTTCGGCTGCATGTTCAGCTGCATGCTCAAGGACCTTGAGACCCATCTGGAGAGCTGCGTATACCGCCAAGTACCCGACACGCTCGACCAGGCCGGCGAGGACTCATTGGGGGTCGACTTCTACTCGTACGACGTCGTGTGTCCGAATGCAGTGATGGGCTGCAACGAGATCTGCTCGCGAGAGAACCTGGCAACACACCTCGCGTCCTGTCCTGTGAACGGCATCTCGAGAGAGAAAGAGTGGGAGGAGCGCCTTGAAGGACGGCGGAACGTGTTGCTGGCGACCGAAGAGGAACGTGCGCGCCGCATGAGCGAGCAGCAGCAGCAAATGCAGAGCAACAACGAGGAAGACGAGAACCGTTTCACCTTTGGCCATTTGCAGCAGCTCTACGAGGAGCAGACAGCGATGATGCAGGTCGTGCTCCATGATGAAATTATGGATTTCTGCGAGCAACAGGAGCATGAAGCGAGAGAACTGCGGCCCTGGTTCAATCAAGCGGTGGTGAAGGTCAAGAGCGCGATCCGGGAGCTCTGGGGGTCCACTACCACCCAGGTTGAAGGCTACGGGTCGTTTGCCACGCAGCTTCACGGTGGCTACAGTGACGTCGACCTCGTAGTGTTTGGCGTCGCGGAAGAAGAGAACTTGACGTGCCAACAGTGCGTGAGCGCTCTTGCAGAGCATTTTGCGGAGTCTCAGGGCCACGTTTTTGTCGAGATCAGCGCGATCACGAGAGCGTCAGTACCACTGCTGAAAGCTGTCGTGCTGGTGAACGTGACCGAGCCGCTTTCTTCTGCTGATATAGCCAATAGCAGCAGTGCCAGTGCATCAATGTTGCGCGAGCGAGTGCTGCGCGTCCCGTTTGACATCACGTTCGACGATCCAAGAAGCTTTTCGCACAATGGGATTGCGAGCGCTGCATTGATTTCGACGCTCTCGGACCATTTCTATGGCTTGCGGGAGCTCGCGTTCGTGCTCAAGTACTTCCTCGTCAAGCGCGGGTTGAACGACCCATACGTTGGGGGGCTGTCATCATACGGACTGCTGCTGATGATCATTTACATCCTCCAAGAGCAAGGCGCGCTCGTGTCCACTATCGCGGCAGCTCACGATCAGCAAGAAGATTATTGCTCAGGTGACGTTCGGGGTATTACTGATATTTACTGCCCACAGGCGAACGGGGGAGATCAAGAACAGCACTTGGTGGCGAATGCGCGGTACGAAATCCAGCGTCAGAAAGGAGAGCACGTTGCACAGGAGATCATTACCCAGAGTCTCTTGAGACAACAGGTCAAACTCGAGAGCAGTGGCGCACCTTCCGGCAGTGCGAATGGCGCTACGAAGAGGAAAAAAACACGGAGACCGCATCTCCCGTCGCTGCTCGTCGACGATGATCATGATCACGAGACTCGACCGTTCCTCCTGGGCAAGTACCTGATGGACTTCTTGCAGTTTTACGGAAACGATTTCCGCCAGCACGTGGATACGATTGTGGTGTCTGGACTCGACGCATTTGAGCTCGAGTCGATCGCTGCGGCAGCAGCTGCGTCACCTGGTTCGGGGTCAGGAAGATCTTCACTGGCGTCGCCTCCATCACCACTGATGATGCTATCGTCGCCCCCGGGATCTCGAGCGTCGCTTACGCCTCCACTTCCTCCACCGCCATCGATCGCGTGTCCACCGCTGCCACCGTCGGCGTTCCCGTCGCCATCGATGAGTCCAATGTCATCCTCGCTACCAATTTCACAAGAAGGACTCTTGATGATTCGCGATCCGCTGCAACCAATGAACAACGTGGGCAAGTCGTGCTACCGCGTTAGCCAGGTCTGTCGGGACTTTTCCGACTTTCTCAGTTTCCTCACGGCGCTCATCGTACGTGGGAGTGTCATGACCACTGGCAAGAAGAAGAACAAGAAGAAGCTACAGCAGCAGAGCTCGGCTCCGAGTCTTTCACCATCGCTCTGCGCCAGTGATGAGCCAGTCCCCAGCCATCAACAGCATGTACGCAGTGCCTCCTCACATCGGATCCTGACGTCCGTCTTTGAAATGAAGACCCGCGACACTCGCGCCAGCCTGGACCTCTCGAGCTGAGGCACTCAGCCCCACGAGGCAACTCTATTGGTATGTAGTGAAGCAATGCGTGTCGAGATGTTTTTATTTATTGTATTGCTGCCGTGAACAGGAAAGTAACAAATGTGAAGTCGCCAGTCCAGTCCGCCCAAGGTTCTCTCTCTCTCACTCACTTTCTCTGTGTCTATTAGACAAGCGTCCAGCGCATGATCTCGCCGGCCTTGAGCGGCACGAGCTCGCTGTTGTCGAACGGGTACGACGCTGGTACCTGCCACTCCTGCTGCTTCAACACAGTCTCACCGTCGTTGCGCTTGAGGCCGTAAAAGTCAGCGCCGTGCTCACACGCAAAGCCCTGGAGCAGCTCGAGCTTGCCGATCGACTCGAAGGCCTCAGCGTAGAGCTCGAGTGCCGCGTGGCCCGAGTAGATGCCCGCACAGCCACAGCCACTCTCCTTGCGGCTAGCGACATGCGGCGCGCTGTCAGTGCCAAGGAAGAACTTGCTGCTGCCACTTGCGACGGCCTCCAGCAGCGCGAGGCGGTGCTTTTCGCGCTTGAGCACGGGCAGGCAGTACTTGTGCGGTCGCAGGCCGCCCTGGAAGATCGCGTTACGGTTGTACAGCAGGTGCTGCGGCGTGATCGTCGCCGCGATGTTTGCGGGTGCCTGGGCGACAAAGCGCGCGGCCTCCTCGGTCGTGATGTGCTCCATCACGACCTTGAGCGCGGGCATCTTGGCCACGAGCGGCTTGAGCACTTCATCGATGAACTGCGCCTCGCGGTCAAAAATGTCGACGCTCTGGTCCGTCACCTCACCGTGCACGAGCAGCGGCATGCCGAGCTCGCTCATGGCTTCGAGCGCTGGCAAGACGTTGTCGATCTTGGTCACGCCCGAGTCCGAGTTGGTCGTGGCGCCCGCCGGGTACAGCTTGACCGCGAAGATTTTGCCCGAGGCCGCGGCGCGACGGATCTCCTCCGGGGACGTCTGGTCCGTCATGTAGAGCGTCATGAGCGGCGTGAAGCGCGTCTGGAGCTCCGCCGGCACGTGCGTCATGATGCGCTCGTAGTACGCGAGCGCGTGCTCGGTCGTGGTGACTGGCGGCACGAGGTTGGGCATCACGATCGCGCGCGCGAACTGGCGCGACACGTGCGGCACCGTGAGCGCGAGCGCCGCGCCGTCGCGCAGGTGGTGGTGCAGGTCGTCGGGGCGCGTGGCCCATTTGAGCTCCGTGGTCGCCATGCTGGAGCTGCTGAGTCGCGATGTCGAAGTTGAGTGAGTGCGAGGCGATGATAACAACAGCAACGTCCGGTTGAAAAGGGGACCAATTCGCAGTCTGCGGCTGGAAACCATCCACATTGCGCGCGTCACAGAGAGCCAAAGATTAAGTGAGACTCGCAAGCCAACGTCTCACGTGACGTCAGGTGAGACTTTCAACAGCCAAGAGATCAACAAAAAGGAAACGAACGGATGCTTTGGAAACAAAGTTTTATTCTCCAGTGTGATGATCATGCACGAGTTGATCAAGAAGCAAGCGAGCAAGCGGTTGGGACTGCTAAGTTAAGAGGCGCGCCGCTTACAGGACAATGCCCTCGAACTTGGTCTGGAACCACTTGATGGCGTCGTCCTTGCGAAGACGGTGCGGGGCACCGACGCGCGACTGCTGCATCTTGCGGCGCGCGACACGGGCGCCCGGGCGGTTGAGCACGACGAAGAAGTCCATGCCGTAAATGCCGGTAGACGGGTCGTACTTGATGCCCAAGTCAATGTGCTCCTGGATGCCGAAGCCGAAGTTGCCCGTGTCCGAGAAGTTCTTCTTCTTGAGCTCGTACTCCTTGACCTTGAGGCCACGGTCGAGGATCTCCGTCGCGAGCTCGCCGCGCACGGTCACGTGGCACGAGATCTTTTCGTTACGACGGATGCCGAAGGTACGCACGGTGTAGCGGGCTGCAAACGCAAACAGAAAGAGAAAATGTGAGTCTCATCAATGCTCTGGACGTTCAGGGGACTTGTGGTTTTGCAACCCTCAAGACCACCGACCATCCAACGCACACTACGTCACACCAGCACACAGGGATACAGGGGACTCGAGTGGCAAACTGGGAGCGGCGGCAAAGACGCTGGACAGATCGAGCTGGACGCTTGACGGACGACCCGCACGTCACTATGTGCAGGTCTCCTGGCGAGCGCTTGCACTCGTGATCTCCACTCGTCTATTCATCGTCTCGACGCCGCTCAACCGGTTGTGATGCCATGCTGGGAGGAGTCGACGCATGAGCTACAAGCGTCTGGTGCGCGGCCTAATGGGTCGAACACACCAGTGCTCGAGCTTGACAGTCGACCACCTCTTGTAGAAGTACTCACTCACGCACGCAATCGGGGATGAACCACCCTCTGCCCAGCCAATATGGCTAAGCGGAGTGCAGCACCCAGAAAGGTCGTATATTTAAGCACACCCCACACCATTTGTCGTCCGTCGTGGCTCATTCCCCCTCCCGGTCGTCAGCTTCGCTCGGCTATCGCGTTCACTCGCTCGAGCTCTTCGTCTCTCTAGCTACCAGAACACCATGGCTGTGATCCCCAGCCAGCCTCAGTGCAAAGTCAACGAAGACTCACGCAAGAAGCCAGCGAGAAAAGCGCATGTTGGAACGTGCTCGGTCACCAGGAAAGCGCGAAAGAGGCTCGAGGTCGTCGCTGCACGCAGTTGCCTTTGTGAGAGACTGTCGGACCGGGGTGTTTGCTGATCGCTGTGTGTGTTATTCGTGATTTGGTTGGTGGTGGCGGCTCGGGTAAGTAGCCTGTTAGGGCGTGGCGTTGCTCAGGAAGCACGCTTACCCTTGGAGTACACTGGCTTCTGGCCGGTGAGCTGCTCCAGCACACGGGCGGCACGGGTCAGCTTGTCGCCGGATTCGCCGACACAGCAGTTGATCACCAGCTTGTCGACCTTAATGTCGCGCATAACATTGTTGCTCTTGTCACCGGCCTACAATAAGGAGAGGCGCGCACACACAAGAAGTGGTCAAAACAGATTGACACAGAGGAGGCACGTAGATAGACAGGCAGCAGGAGCCTCACCATCTTGTCTATCTTGAGCTATTGGAGAGTGAAGTGGCGCATTTGCTGGGGCGCCATCGTGGGCTCTTGGGTTTCCACGGACCAACCGATTGGCCGCAGAGTGGTCCCGAACGTTCCGAATTATACTGAAAATAAGCTCTTCGCTTTACAAAGTGTATAATACTGTGTATTACTTTATCACTATTTGTGAATATATTTGTATATTCGCAGGAGTTTAAATTGTTGGGGAGCTTGATTGTAATTAGTGCTAAAGTGGTTTTCTGCTGCCAGTCATTTACAAAATGAGGGACCTTGTCCCGAAAACTCTTTGCTTCAAAGTGGGGACACAATAACACCATCACTCCTCCTAAAAGCCTCTTTATATATGATAAACCTCGCAGCTATTTTATGCGATATTAGCAATCCTACCTTCTAAATTGCATAGGGCCATTTTCACTTTAGTGACATTGATGACACAAAAAGATTCCCCATTTTTGAAGTAACACAGAAAATCGAACCAAAGGGGCCATGGAGAAGGACCTGCGCGACGCGTACAAGGCGCTCAAGCTCATGCGCGCGGACCTGACGCGCACCAAGAAGGAGAAGCAGGCACTTGAGCACCAGCTCTCGCTCTCCGCGCAGCAGCAGCTGGACGATCAGAGCCATAACGGCAGCAGCGGCAACCCTAACGATACGTCTACAAGAGCAACTGAGCGCGCGCTAATGCAGGAAGAAGACGCGCGAGCCCAGCTGGTGCGACTCCAGGTGGATCACGACGCGCTTCAGCACGAGCACGAGGTATTGAAGATGCAGACATCACGTGAACAGAGAGCGCAGTATGAACTGGAGCCTTCGAGAGAAGTCGACAACCAGGACGAGGAGAGCGAGTTCACGGTCGAGACCGAGCCCGTTGGCTCGAATAACGGCGACGAAGAGCTCCGAAGCCACGACAAGAAGAGTAAACAGCATGAGCCACAGCAGCCGGAGGAGACGTCGATCGTGGAGGAGATGGTGCGCGAGAAACTCGGTCTCCTGGCGAATCTGTACACGCTCAAGACGAAAGCGGACGAGCAGGCGACCGCGATGCTGGCCCAGCAGGCCGCCTTCGCCCGCGAACGTGACGAACTTTGTATGCAGCTGGAGGAACTCAGCGAGCAGATGGTCGTACTACAGGCCCACGCGATGGACGTGGAGCATGAGAAGCAGTTCATCGAGGAGAAATACGACTTTTTGGTCACCGAGCTGGAGCTGATCAAGCAAACGCAAGAGCTCTCATCGAATCCTCAGTCTGAGGCCACATACAATGTTACTCTTGACAGCGAACTGGTTGAGGACGACCGCACGGAGTTAGAGACCAAGCTGCGTGAACTTGAAGCCATTCGAGAACAGCTGGAGGCTGAACGTGGCGTACTGCGTCTTCAGCAAGCGAAGTCGCTCACAACAGACAGTGGAGAAGATGCTATTGAGACGGGGTATAAGCGCAGCATCGAGGATCTTATACAGACGAACGCGAATCTTCTCCAGCAGCTCGCTGAGAAGGATGAGCAGCTCGCTGAGAAGGATGAGCAGCTCGAGGATCTCAATTCAAGATTCACTGAGGTACTGCGCGAGCGCGACTCGGCTCGACTCGCTTTGGAAGAGGCCAAGAAGCAGAAAAATGAGAATAACAAGTGCCAAGCGCCACGGGAAGCATTAGTCGCTGATCTCGAAGAAGAGCGAACTAAACTTCACGCTTCGCTCGCAAAAGCCCAAGATAAGATTCTCGAGCTGAAGGACGTGGAGTTGAACGCCGGCGCCGCGCTTCTTCGCCTTGAGGAGAGCCTTCGTGCAGCAGAGTCGGAAAAGAGCGACTTGCTGGCTGCAAAGGAGACGCTGGAGCGAGATATCGAAGTGCTGAAGTGCGATCGTGCGTCAATTTTCAATGTCCATAAGCAGAAGCTGGACACAGTGAGCCAAACGAATTTAATCCTGCAGCAGCACCTGCAAGAGAAAGAACTAGAGATCGCAGTCACGAAGGACGAGATGAAGCGACAGGTGGCGACTTACAGAGACGAACTCGTGTCCGCTATTCAAGGCCGTGAGCATACAACT
Organism: Globisporangium paddicum; assembly: GCA_023334015.1. NCBI lineage: Eukaryota > Oomycota > Peronosporomycetes > Pythiales > Pythiaceae > Globisporangium > Globisporangium paddicum. The sequence goes on from JAASFV010000320.1 coordinate 16,551, forward strand.
GAAGAGCTACGTGGCGCTCTGAAAGAGCTGGAGCAAAGAGACGCTGAGCTGATTCAACGCCGCGACCAAGTCAGACAACTTGAGAGCCATGCCCTAGGGAAAGACAAGGTTCATAAGGCTCTGACTGAGCAATTCCACGAACAGCAGCAGTTGAGTCAGCGACTGGAGCAAGACGTGGTGGAGCTCAATAAGGCCGTCTTGGAGAAGGAAGAGCGCCTGGATGTGTTGCAATTGGAGGCCGATTCGCTCCGAGAGAAGTCGCAAGTTCTTGGCGTGGAGTTGGTGGACAACAGAGAGACTGTCAGTCGACTAGAGGCTGAGAAACTCAGTTTGGAGCAGCAATTCCAGGAACTCCAAGGAGTGCTGCAGCATCAGATCGAAGCGCTTCAGCATTCCCATGAGCAGCAATTGACGGCTCTGGAACATGGATTTGTCGCCCAGGAAGCTGAAAAGCTGTCTTCTCAGCAGACACAGCACGAGAAAGCGCTGAAAGGATCGGCGATGGAGATCAAGGCGCTTTTGCACGAATTGCGGCAGCTGAAGCAGTCGCTCAAGCTGAAAGAAGACGAGCTGGTGGCTTCACAAAGTGCTGGGTATCTCGCGAAAACCGAGCTGGTCGCAGTCAAAGACGATCAGGAGCGAGCCAATTCGCTGGCAGCAGAGGCGCGAGACCTGCTGCAGCAACGATTGAGTGTGTTGGAGACACAGCTCATGGAGATCGAAGACAAGAAGCGCACTGGAGACGAAGATGCGTACGACGACTTCGCGATCGTCGATGGCAGCGACGTGAACGCGAGAGCCTGGGCGTTCATCAAGCAGAAAGTGCGAGCGCTCGATCGTTTTTTGCCGCAGCTCCAGTCGTTTGCGTACTTCCTGGATATGACGCTGTGTCTGTGTGAGTCGAATGCCAGCACACTCGAAGCACTGAGTGTCCAGCATGTAGGCGGTGGCGCCTTGACTCAGGAGATCGTGTCGTTCCTGCGCTTTATCACCCAGCTTCAGCGTGGTGTCGGCGCCACGTCGCATGTGAAACAGGGGCGCCGACTACACCGCCAGGTACTGGAATTGCTCGCCAACTGGTTCGAGTGCGGCGAGCATAATGATACCCCTGCTCCACCGTTTGGAATCGCGTCTCGAGAGACATCGCTGGTTCTCCACAACTGGACTGCTGACAAGACCAAGCGTGTCGCGGCAAAGCAGTGGCTCGAGCGGATAGAATCTGTCACGGGAGTGTCGTCGCCCGAGGAATGCGAGAGCCTGGCAGCTGAGGGGAGCACGTTCGAGCTTCAGCAGATGTCGATGGAGGTGAAGCAGGCGTTCCTGATGCTCATCGTGCCGATCCTCAAGCGGAACCCTGCAATCTACGTGCGGGTGTTCACGCGTAAAGCCATGCTGGCGAGCACTACTCCAACTGGCGTTGAAGAGCACGACGATGCAAACTGGGAGATGAAGATCCACGTGCAGCTGGCTGATACGCTGCTGCGGCGACGGTCTTCTTCAGGTGCGTTGTTGTCGTCGCGAGGAGCTCAAACGGCTTCCTCACCTTCGGTTCGCGCACGACCCCCGCCGCTGAAGCTATTATCAATGCACCACGGAGAGCCTGAAGATCAATCGATATCCACGCCGACCAGCGCTCAGAAACTGCAGATCATCCAAGAACGACTCCAGCGCATGCAGAGCAGATAGATTAGCTTTTGTCAGTGCAATTGATTTTTTCCATACCTATTCACATGATTGTCTCCTTTTTCACAATCTCTGGCTTCAGTTCTCCTTCATCGTCGGTTATTGCAGCACTGGAATCGCGAACGAACCTGCGATTGATGCAGCGACACCTGACATGGCGTCATCATTGTCATTTTCAAGGCTGCTGCCATTTTCCTGGCTCGCCGAGTGCTTCCCGAGCCACTTGGCGACGCCTTCTGTGTCCAGGAGGATCGAGTCCAAGTTTGCCGAGTCGTCGGCTGGCTGCGCCATGAGCGACAGGTACTTCTTGGCCATGAACACGGCCATGTCGACCGACAGGTTCAGGTGCGAGTCCACGAGGAACTGCGTGATCCACGGCGGCAGCTTGGTGCGCTTGTCGAGGCGATTGTATCGCGAGTCCGCAAAGATGATCAGCCCATAGTCAGTCTTGCTTCGCAGCACGCGTCCGGCGCACTGCGCAGCCTGACGGAGCGCGTCGAACGTGAGGAAGTCGCCCTCGCGGATCTGGTGCGTGTAGCGCAAGTACTCGAGTCGCGCGCGCAGCTTGTTCGAGAGCGTGTACTGAAATGGGATCCCGAAGAGGATCACCGCACGGCCGTAGTGGCGGTCGAAATCGATGCCTTCGGCGACTTTTCCACGTGCAACCGAAAAGAAGATGGCGCCGCGGCCGCAGTCGCACGCCTTCTTGTAGTTGTCGAGCGCCAGCGTCGTCTCGACAATGTCCGTCGTCTCAATAAATAACAGCTTGCTCTGCAGCACGCGTTTGAGCACCCCGAGCGAGTCCCACTGGCCGATGATCTTCGCCATGTACAGATACGACGGGAAGAAGCAGACCATGCCATCCGGACACGACGCAGCCATCTCGAGCAGAAGCGTGCCGTAGTTGCGCACCACTGACATATCGTCACGCAGATCGAACTTGGTGCTGACGGGCATCTGGTCACTCCCACGCGTGATCACCATCGGACAAATGCACGAGCGATACACAGACATTGGCAGCGACTCGCGGATCACTGGGTTGAAATTCAGCAGGCGAGGGTACAGATCGATCGGCGAGAGCGTTCCAGACGTGATGATCACGCTCGAGAAGCGCTCAAACACGGGGCGGATCGCCAGAGACGCGTCGAGACACGCGAGCTGCAACACTGGGTCGTGGACGCCGGAGGTACCATCAAACGGCTCGATGATGAGCATGAAACCATCGGCGTAGGTCGCGACTAGCGTCGCAAAGTCCGCCACCGCCGTGAGCGAGTTGAACTCTTCGAGATTCGTGATCTCGAGCGTGCGCATGAGGGAGTTCAGGCGCGTGTAGCAGAACTTCATCGGCTTGATTTCCATCGAAATGGCCTGGTTCAAATGATGCAAGAACGCCTGCGGGGTCTCGGACTCGACGTTGCGGACGCGGATCCTTGTGCGCAGGTACTCGATCAGGCGCCGCATGAACGCGATGAAGTGCTCCGCGCGACGGATATTGCCCGGGATCGCTTCGTCCAACACGTCGTCCGGGAGCACTGGGTTCGCCATGAGGATGTCATTCGACGTGTCGATGCGCTGCTGGTTGGCTGGGTTTGTATACGTTGGTGCGACGATGGAGTCACTCGATCTTAGTCCTTCCACGAGACGGCGGTACTCGTCATCGAGCCGCGCCTTGTCGGCCTGCTTCATGCGCGTCACCTGCGAGCTGATGGTCGTGAGATTGCGCGACGCGCGGTCCAACGACCGTCGGTCGAGCTCGACGCTCAGCGCTTCAATGCAAACGTTGTCGATGTTGTGCGCCTCGTCAAAGACGACGATGCTCTCCTTCTCGAAGGACCGCGAGACCATCGCGCTCACCTTCGGGTCGAGCATGTACTGGTAGTTGTACACAATCACGTCGGCAAAAGTGACGACGTAGCGCGTGAGGAAGTATGGGCACCAGCCCTTCTGCGTGCCGAGCTCCTTGAGGTCGTCGACCGCGTATACGCCGGGCGGGAGCACCGTCTCGTCGCTCTTGCGCGTCTCGTAGTTCTCGTAGAATGAGCACGTCTCCACCTCCTCCGGGTGAGTCGCGGCCTTCGAGCGCACCCAGGACGCGGTCATCTTGCGGCACTGACCGTCCACCGTCTCGCCGTCGGCGTGCGCCATCACGCGCGGATGCACGCACATGTTGCGGCGCGAGCTCAAGCACACCGCCGTGAGCTGCGCGCGGTCGCCGTAATACTTTTCGCGATATGCGACGAGGTTCTTGAGCTCCTCGACGCATTTTGACATCTCCGGTACCGTGCGCGTGCAGTAGATGAGCTTCCCCGCGGTCGGGTGCGCAAACTTGTACGCGAGCACGAGCGAGAGCAGCGACACGGTCTTGCCCGTGCCCGTGGGCATCTCCAGCATGCAATGGCCCTGCGCGTCCAGCGCGCGCTTGAGCTCGCGCATGTACTGCAGCTGCTCCGCGTACATGCGCTCGTAGGGAAAGAGCACCTCGAGGCCGTCGATCTCCACGCGCATCTCGTCTTCCTTCTATCGGTCCCTTGCTCCTTTGGCTCGTGAATATGATCAACTGAAGGATCGACACCAAAAACGTGCGGAAATAAGAGAGATTTCACTTACACGCGGAAATAAACGAGGTTGCAGTGCAACCTCACTTATGTCCGCACAACATGTTAAAGTACAACGTGAGGAGGAACTCATGACCTGTATTGGAGTTCGTGGTTAAAGCTCCATGTTGCATTCTTCGTGCGTCAAGGGACAGCTCAACTGGACACGTGGAGCTGCTTCAGATGAAAGAGAGAGACGTCTACAAGTCGAGCAGGAGGCGCTCCGGGCTCTCGATCTTGTCGGCGATGCCCTTGAGGCACGTCACGGCTTCCCGGCCGTCGATCAGGCGATGGTCGTACGTGAGCGCGAGGTACATCATCGGGCGCGCGACGACCTCGCCGTTGAGCACAACGGGGCGCATCTTAGTGGCGTGCATGCCCAGGATCGCCGATTGCGGCAGGTTGATGATGGGCGTGCCCATGAGCGAGCCGAAGACGCCGCCGTTCGAGATCGTAAAGTTACCGCCCGTCATCTCCTCGAGCGTGAGCTTGCCGGCGCGCGCGCGCTCCGCGAGCTCGGCGAGCTTCTTCTCAATGTCGGCGAAGCCGAGCGACTCGGTGTTCTGGATCACCGGCGTCACGAGGCCCTTGGGCGTCGACACGGCCACGCTCATGTCCACGTAGTCGCGGTACACGATCTCCTGGTGCGCGTCGTCGATCATGGCGTTCACGCCCGGCACCTCCAGCAGCGCCGACGCGCTCGCCTTGATGAACGCCGACATGAAGCCCAGCTTGGCGCCGTGCTTGGCCTCGAACGCGTCCTTGTACTGCTTGCGCAGCGCCATGATGTTGGTCATGTCCACCTCCTGGAACGTCGTCAGGCTCGCCGATGTGTTCTGCGACTCCTTGAGGCGCTCGGCCGTGCGCAGACGCATGCGGCTCATCTTCTCGCGGCGCGTCGAGCGCTCTGGGGTCAGCAGCAGTGGGTGGATGATGTTGGCGCTCGGCTGCTGGGCGACCGGGGCCTTTGGCGCAGCAGCGACTGGCGCAGCTGGCGTTGGGGCCACAGCCTTGGCCACAGGGGCCGCGGCAGCTGGAGCAGCGGCTGGGGCAGCTCCTGGTAGCAGCTTGAACAACGGCGCGCCGATCGTGACGACCTCGTCCACCATGGCGAGCACTTCCTGGATGACACCGCCCTTTGGCGAGCGCACATCCACGCTCACCTTGTCCGTCTCAATCACGACGACCACGTCGTCCGCCGCGATGTGGTCGCCCACGCTCTTGGCCCAGTGCACGATCGTGCCTTCCGAGATCGAGTCGCCCATCGACGGCACGTTCACGATCTCTGGCTCGCCCGTCACTTGAACAGCAGCAGCTGGGGCTTGCGTAGCAGCCGCTGGGGTTGGCGCAGCCACGGCCACTGGAGCAGCAGCAGAGCCCTTGCCCTGGATGAGCTGGAAGAGCGGCGCGCCGACCATCACGTTGTCGTCGATGCCCGCCAAGTGCTGCGCGAGCGTTCCGGAAAACGGCGCGCGCACGTCGACGCTCACCTTGTCCGTCTCGAGGACGACGACGACCTCGTCAGTCTCGACAAAGTCACCCGGGTTCTTAAGCCACTCGACGACGGTACCTTCCGAGATAGAGTCGCCCATAGACGGCACAGGCACGTCGACAGGCGCCGCCGCCGCGCTGGAGAAGCAGCGACGCGTCTCAAAGGCGCTCTTGGCGTTCGACGCGAGCGCGACGGCGAGAGGCGCCACGTGCTGGGGGCGGCTGAGCGCCGAGGCAGCGGCAGCGGATCCACTAGTGGCGAGCGCGCGCGAGGCAGTCAGGGCGGCATTGGCGCGGGCCACGCGCGCAGACTGGCGCAGCACGGCACGTCCGGAGCTCTGCATCTTTAGCTTAGTTTGGCCTAATTGAGCTCTTCCGGTTCTGTTCTTCCCCTCGTGTGTGGTCTGAACAGGATCACCTGATTTAAGGTGGACCACACTATCTACTACAGCAACATTTTTTAACAGCAAACTCAGCACCGGTATGACTCAGTTAGCCACTCGCTACTGTATACAGCAACCCATTAGACAGCTTACTTGGTTCCACTAATGACTCGTCTCTGGGTTTTTTGTTACCAGTCTTTTTTTGGTTTTAACCTCGCATAGACGTGCCAATAGTGGGGCCAAGTAAGCTGTCTATTATCAAAGCGAAATAGATTTTTTTAAATAGATTCCGAGAATAAATGTTTTGCATCACTGTGAACCAGCATCCGCTCACAACCACAATGGTGATTCAGCGCAGCGAAGGAGGCTGGCGAGAGGAGCGGCTCGACGCGGACATGCCCAACAAGCGCAAGTGCTGCTCGATTCCCCGTGTCTAGCAAGTGCACCTGGTGTTTGACTTGCGCCCTCCCTAAAAATCAGGATTGGGCTATAAATCCGGCTAAATGTGAAGCCAAAGTGCCCAGGAGCTGATGAGGATATAGCTCGTCCATTGTTAGCAGCCTCCTTTCAGGCATGAGAAGGGCACCCAAAGAGCCTCCACGTCAGGACGCTCTTCTCGTGGGGCGTGCATGGCAGCAGGGTGTCGCACTGCGAGATGTCTCCACCGCACATTTCGCCTTCACCACGAGGGGTTTCACATTCTCCCCAAGGCACTTGGCTTCGCATTGCGATCTGCACAACAAGAGAGTTGCCATTAACCTCTCACGACAGCCGCCCATTCATTCATTCAGAGTCAACCAGTCAGCTGTTTGATGCGGATCATTCTCTCAAAGAGCCAACTCAAAAAAAGCTACGTCGGACAAATATATAAATGTTTGTATGCACAATTCCGGTGGTTTCACTTTTTTGTTTGTTTGATTGGCAATGGAACTTGACACGCACGCGCCGCGAACGACTGTTGATGGACAAGAGAGTACCGTACTTACAGTAGCAAGTTGCCTTTTCAATGTTGTTGATGGGCTAAGATCCGAAACGGACAAGCGCTTTCAAGCAGCAAATAATAATTATGAAGCGTCCGTTACAAACCCGAATATCTTGCTGGCCATACAAAAACAAACAAACAATGAGCCAAAAGTGTAAACGTGCCAAGAGGCCACCACCCTTGAGGCGCCTCTTGCTGCCCTGAATGAGTGATGGCCATCGATTTTCTCTGATAAGCATCAAAGGCCCTTTCACAGCATTCTCCTAAAAAAAGTACTCGTAATTTTCCACGTCATATACAGCCATAACTGGATTTTTTAAGACATAACCTGTCAAATCTTCCCTATCAAAAGTGAGATTTACTATATAAAATCATCCCGAAGCATCTCGTCATTTATCCGAAAAAGATATCCGTTTCACCGCAAAGTAAAAAAAAAAATCAAAACAAGCTGTGCGCATCAGAGGGCATTCATGTGCATTGCTCACCCGAGTCAGAATGAAGAGGCGGCCATGAGCCATGGCGCCTGCTGCTGCCTGCTGGAGATCCTATACACAGCACACAGCAGCCCTCTCATCACTAAGTGCTCGCACACGAAACCAATGGGGGAATGAATCCAAATCCAAAGTCCCCATCAAGCTCCCCCAATAGTTTTCCTTCCACCCTTTTCGCCTGTCAGGCTGTATAAAGAGCTCTCGATAAAGAGCTCCTTGGCTAGTCAGCATTTCCCAATTCGCCTCGGCTCGCCACCAGCTCTCTCTCTCTCTTTCTCAGTTGGTCATTACGCCAGCCCCAGCAAGTGTCTATTGCCTGCTGGCTCGCTCGCTCGCTCGTGCGTGAGATCTGGATCGCAAGAGCAAGTGAAAGAGTGGCGACTGTCCCACTCTCCATACTGAACGCAAGTGAAAAAGTGGAAAGCGACGAAGCGACAACTCACTTTTTGGTTGTTTCTGAATTGCGAGAGAACGACACGCGAGCACTTTTGATTTGCATCAAAAAGGAAACAAGCGAAGAGCTACGCCGCGTCCCATCGGCCCCATTCACAAAAAAGCAACCGACGAGCAACGCGCCCCCGCACACAAAGCAGCAGCTCTTCATATCTACCAGCAGCTGTCCATCACCTGTGAGAGCACGCGACCACCAGCCTACCAGTCCAGCAGCTCCTCACTTGCCGACTCGCGCACGAGTGGCCATCCGAATATCCCAGCTGGCCTGAAGCAAAGCGCGTAGAACATGAACAGCAGCCCAGCACCAGGTGGTCTGCTGCACCACCAGCATTCGCAGCAGGACGACGAGATGGACATGCTCGCGTCGCCGCTGATCACGGGCTCGCGCGGTGCGATGCCCGTGACGTCGCCGTCGCTCTCCAAGCTCCCGGGGCTCCAGTACGCGATCTCGCACCCGCGCAGGACGGATCTGCGCCTGCCGTCCTTCTCCATGACCTACGATAGCAGCAGCAGCTGCAGCAGCACGCAGGACGCGCTCTCACCGTCGTCCATGAGCGCCGGTCTGCACCTCTCGGTCGCGCACTGCGAGACGCCGCACTTCCTGCCGGGCGTCGCGCCGTTCTGCCCCGAGGCATCGCCCACGGATAAGACGCCCGCGTCGCTCTCAGCCGCGAGCATCGAGAGTTGCTTGAGCGCTGAGGAGCTTAAGCGCCGCAAGAAAGGCACTCGCCGTGGGACGCTCAACCCCGAGGCCAAGAGCGTGCTCAAGGCCTGGATGTTCTCGCCCGAGCACTTTGCGCACCCGTACCCAAGCGAGGAGGAGAAAGAGGAGCTTGCATCCGAGGCCGGCATCGAGGTCAAGCAGCTCTCCAACTGGTTCACGAACGCGCGCAAGCGGCTCTGGCAGCCCGTGCTGCGGCAGTCGGGCGTTGAGGTCAAGAACTTTCTCTCCACGGGCCGCGGCGGCCCGCGCGGCAACAAGCTCGACGTCCCCGCAAACCTGCAGCACCTAGTGCCGGCATCCCCGCCGTCGTCGCCCGAGCGCCACGGCAAGAGCAGCAGCAGTAGCACGACATCGTCGCCATCACCACTCAAGCGTACGTGGTTCGACATGGAGGCGTCTCTGCCCAGTGCAGCGCCATCAGTTTCAGCGGACGAGCCGGTCTCAAGCTCAGCAGCAGCGACAGAAGGAGCGCTAAAGCGCAAGAAGACGACCACTGGGGCACGGAAGAAAAGCGCGAAGGACGCCAGCGTCCACAAGGACGACACGCCTATGACCAAGATCGCGAACCAGCTGAGCCAGGAGCTCCGTCTCGCGCTGGCCGAGCGGGCCGCCGTGGCCATGACCGGCAGTGCACCATCAGCAACAGTGTCACCACCGCACGAAGCGCCAGCGACGATCCAGGACCTCGAGATCCTCGTGGCCACGTCGTTGATAGGGTTGCACAAGCAGTATCAGTCGGTGCATTAGACAGCAGTGGCGATCCAACCAGCCAGTCGTGATGACGGTTGGTGCGGCAGCATCCCAGCCTTATTCATATTTATTATTCCAGCAAGAGCTACAAACCAAGCAAGCGCAAGAGCCCGAGGCTGCTGCGTCCCACCGAGAG